>JASCZI010181357.1:94655-106837 GCA_036250425.1 Stylosanthes scabra | reverse complement strand
TTCACCTCTGTAACAGAGTTTTCCCTTTGCCGCCCGAACTTACATTCCATATATTCCGTCTTACGACGGCTTATACGCAAACCATACACTTCTAACGCTTCTTTCCCTTTACCAAATCTTGAAATTAGAAATCATTGAAATGAAAACAGGAACTAATTTCTGAACTTCTATATCCATTCGAAGTTGGGTAGAAAACCATATTTTTATGTTAATTTCATGTAGACTTCTTCATATAGAAATCCATATATACACTTGTTAGGTGTGTAATTATATGATGCTGCCTCCTTTAGTTTTAATGAAAGGCTATCTCTTCCTTTATCTTTTCTTTTCTTTTTTTTTTTCCCTCTTTGAAATTATTTTTGAAGTTACCACTTTGATCATGCATGTGCTGCATTTGCAGGGTTCATACTCTCTGAAGATGAGGATTTATGATGGAGGAAAACATGAGCTGAGCTGTGTAACATTTGGATTTGATATTGGGTTTGGTTCCTCTTCCTCTTCCTCTGTCGCTGATAGCTAATTGGACTGAAGTATTAGTCGTGAAATCTGATGTTTCGATCCAAATGCATTACTTGTACAAACTCTAAAGTACCCTCTTAGTACTTAAGCTTCTTGTATTATAATCCATCTTGGATTAACATCATAAAGTATGTCTTGTATATTCTGACCAAGCTAAGAGATCAATATATCTATTTTGCCTATGATTTGAAGATTATAATATGGTTTAATGGTGTATATCCCTTTTCTTTCACATCCATTTAGGGTTTAGGGTTTAGAGAAGCTAGCACATGCAAAATATATTTACTCTATTTGGCCCTGTAGTTTGGTATGATTTAGAAGGTTAATTTATACTCCATCCGTTCTCTTTTATTGGTTACTATCATTGTTATATTTTAGTACATTCCTAAATTGATGTCTAGATATAGTTTATAACTTGTGCTAAAACAATGATAGTAACAAATAAAAGAAAACATATGGAGTAGCAGTATAAATCCATAGGAAAGTGGAATTTGGTTTAGGGTTACAATTTTCTTGGCAGACAAGACATGTGCTTTCTAAAATGAAGATATGATATAGTATGCAAATTTTAGTGCTTTCCCTTTGATGTTTTGCATGCAACAATCTAGAGTCCTACCACTTTATTTGCATGGTGAATGCATATGATTGCACTTGGGATTGATTGTCTGGTATGTTTTCTAGAGAAAAGGTTCACTCATGTAGGGATGAAATGGAGATAATGATTTTTAAGAAAAAAGTTGGAGTGAAAGTTAAATGTGAGTGGAAATTTAGAGTAAACATAAAATTGTGGATAACTTTGAAATTTATCCTATCATAAGTTGAAAACAAATCACTTTAAAGTATCTTACATTAGGGTGATTGGTACAAACATTTCAATCACTTCAAAATTGGAGACTTAGACTTCAATTTATGTGAGAAAATAATGCGAATGATGCATTCTAGGCTACTTGATTTATCATTTGATTGGTACCAACATTTCAATCACTTTGAAATGGTCTATATGTAGACATGATACATGATGGAGCTCAATGGCGCCGTTTGATCCATGTAGCCAATCTCACCTAGTGGGACAAGGCTTTGTTGTTGTTGTTTGTTGTTTGTTGTTAAATTCTAATGTGATTTTCACACTGATAGTTAAATTGTTATGTTTCATCATTAAATTGAGTTTGGTATCCATAGGGGACAAGAAAAAAGGGGACAAATATCATGTGCAAGAATTGTGATTAGTGAGTTGTAAATATATATGAGGACAACTTGGTTTTTCACTAGGTAATATTTAGTTCAAGGGCCCCCTAAAAAGTAATGTTGGTACCATATGTGTGTGTTTGTAATTGAGATTAAGGCTGGCAATTAGGTATACTTCCACATCAAGTAAGTAAATGATGTTAATTTCAGGGCATTACATTGTCTTGTAGCTGATAAATATCCATCAATTGTTCATAATCATACCATGATTGAGGCACTATATGGTAGGTAATATGTCAATGCACTCTAAATCTTATAGGACTAGAGGAGTGTAGGGACTTAACCTTATCCCCCTCAACATTAAGTAGTCCTTTAAATCTTAATAAAGAAATACTTATTATATTCTTTTTTATTAGTTCATCTCATCATGTTGATATATACAGTATAAAATACTACCATAATGGCATATGTATCACTATACACCTCCATACATCTTATTTACAATACGAAAAATATAAACATCAACACAGACAAATTCACAAAATACATTAATACAACATATGATAGCATCGAAACAGTTATGTAATCAAAATAGAAGAAGAAGATAAGGGATGTATGGAAATGTACAGTGATACACGTAGATTAATTCTATATACTATATATCTTAGATGAATTTCACACTTCATTTAATAGTTGAGAAAAAGATGAGTAACAGAGCATCCCCAACTCATCACACCTTACCTTTCATTTTCCACTCTATATGCTTTAAAAAATTTAGAATAGAGAAACTCACCTAAATCCTAATCAACCCTTGCCTTCCTCTATTCTTTCCAAGGAATCATTCACATTTCTTCACTTCTTCATCAATCCATGAATAGGTAGAAAAATATCACAAGCCACTCAACAATGAAAAGAGTGCTTCATAGAGAACTTAAAACCATTCCAAGCATAAACAACTTGAAAGAAAGCCTGGTAGTTCTTCAGCTCAACCACACCTCAGATGATGAATTCTTCATCAAGAAATGTTCAACTCCGCCGCCACCACTCTATGAGGATCAGCATTTCGAGGAGCAACAAGAAATGGAGGATGTCACAACCACCATGAAGAATAAAGCGTTTGAAAGAGTGCAAAAAGCTGCATGCAACAAAGAATATCCATCTCTAGCAGATTTTGAAGAGATGAATCCACCAAATGGAAGAAGCCAAGAAGTGATTCTCTACACAACAAGCTTGAGTGGTATAAGAAAAACCTTTCAAGATTGCAACACAATCAAATTCTTGTTGAGAAGCCTTAGGGTAATCTACCATGAAAGGGATGTATCCCTGCACCTGGAATACAGAGAAGAACTATGGAAGATCTTGGGTGGAAAAGTGTTACCTCCTAAGCTTTTCATTAAGGGTAGGTACATAGGAGGAGTTGATGAAGTTATAGGGTTGCATGAGAGTGGTTGGCTTGGGAAGCTTCTAGAAGGAACACCAATTGAGTCTGGGGAAGGCCATTGCAATGGATGTGCATGCATGAGGTTTGCCATTTGCTCTAATTGTAATGGTAGTTGCAAGGTCTTCACCAAGAATAATGGGGACAACAACAATGGTGAATTGTTCATTAGATGTCCTGAATGCAATGAGAATGGACTTGTCAAATGCCCAATTTGCTGCTAGAAATTTGATCCTAACAAGAGCAAGTTACTATCGTAGAGGATAAGCTACTACTAGAAACACGCGAGTTACCGGCTTATAAATATAAAATAAGTTGATATGCCGCGTGTTTCTGGTAGTAAGCTTCGGTGCAACTACAAGATCTTTGTCTTGTTAATTGTGCACATCTTTCGTCTTTAGACTCTAAAAGGTAGAATCTGCACTGAGCTGCCTTTTTTTTTTAGTTGCTATTATCCCTCGCCCGGATAAAGGAGGAGGGTTGTTGGCTTGTGACAGCCAACATAAAATAGTGTCGCATCCCCATACATGGCCATGGCGCAATGATGTCTTTAAAACCATGTAGGGTTATGTTAGGCCTGCAACAGTTAAAGTAAAATTATGTTGCATCTCAATGCATAGACATGGTGCAATGACGTCTTTGATCCATAGAGCTGATCCCACCTGGTGGGGAAAAAGTTTAGCTGTTGATGATGATGATAAGTTGCTATTATCCCTCTTCTATGTGGAATGTATTTATTTTTCTTCTTTTATCTTCATTGTCTTGGTTCAAATGTAACCTAATTTATCAACTATCTGATGGAATTTTTTGTAATGAACATTGTATATAGTCCTATTGGTGTAAGAACTACATGTAGCTGAAACTAATTAGTTATGATTAGTTTATGGATATTGATATTAAATGGAGAAATTGTAAATATAGGAAAAAGAATCTATGGATTTTGAAACAGAAATTTGTGTAGCTATTATTGCTGTCCTTATATATATATATATATACACACATCAAGAATATAAAAAAGAGGAGTTTGATGGAGCCTGAAAAGTGAAAGCACAAACGTGGTCATCTAAAGGGTAAGGATGATCAAAATAGAAGCAAAGAGAAATTATTCTGTGGACATAATTAGCTATATCTCATGATTGCAGCAGCATGCACAGATGCACTTGCCTTTGTTTATTTAGAATTTAAAAATAAAAAATTTTTGGAAAAATATATCTATTGATCTGATTTGTATAAATAAAGCTCATCATATATCATATATTTTAATAATGGTGGGGGATCTTCAGATGATTTTATTTTTGAAGCAGTGTCCACTGTATATAGCTTAATTTACATTTGAGCTTCCATTTTTCTGCATATAGCTTATTTTAGTGCTACAAAATCTGTTCATTAAAGAATAGAAGCACAAGTTTAAATTCTAGTTTTTGGTTTAATTTGCATCTTCAATTCATATATCTTCATCACTTTGATGAGGAAAATTTGTTCTGATCTTATATGACAAGTCAAATCCTTATATTTCATGAAATATGAAACTAATCTGTTTTATAAACATGATAATAAAGAGATTGTTCTAAACATGACGAATCAAAGAATGTCTTATGTAATGTTGCTTAATTTTAAATGATTAATTTCAGACCCTACTAATAATTATAATAACAATGATAATAAACACCTAATGATAGCATTAGGAAGTGGAAATTCTGGTCTTTCCAAATGATTTTGTAAGAAGTTCTGATGCAAAAGGATATCAGACACATGAAACTAACCAATGCAAACAAAATGAGTGGCAGATTTATATAATACCATGCTCTGGTTTAATTAGTGGTTAATTATTGCATAATGCAGACAAATGATGATTGACACATACAAAACAAACCCACATGGTTAATGGTTTATCTTATCTTATCAAAACAATTTTGAATCCGTGGTATTTCTCATTAGAATAAATGCTGAATAGGTTTTACCGATAAAGATGAACATATTTAACAGTAAATTAGTTGCGGTCCAGAATAAAATTGATGCAAATCGAAAATTTTAAAAGATAAAATTAAAATAAATTAAAATTTTAAAAAAATATATACTTTACTTTTATTTTTTAAAAATTGCAAAAATCTATTCAATTCAAATCGTAACAAAATTTTATTTTTAAGATCATATTGATTTATTCTTAAAATCAATCCAAATTACTTCTCGTTTATCGACTAGGCAGCGAGGGATGAGAAGTGAATGGAACAAAATATTTTTAGAAACGATATAAAATTAATGAGAAAGTTTTGATAGCCAATATTAGAGAGCCTTTAGAAATAAATAATTAAGTTATTATTTAAAATTAAAAAATATTATTATACAAATTCGTAATTCATCTACATTCATTAAGTGCATTGGTTCCTAAAGATGTTGACTTCTACAACTTTCTCTTTTAAAAATGATTAATTTGATTTGAAATAAATTGAATTGGAAATAAATTATTCTGTTTGGAATAATTATATTAATAAATAATAATATAAAATAAGAATTGATTTAATTTGAAAATTAATATAATAATTTGATTTCATTTTACAACTTATTTCAATTCTAACAAATTCGATTCCTACCTCATAATCTCTTTAAAATAAAATATTTGATTTTAAAATAAAATCAATTTCAAATTTCATTAGGTTATAAAACCCCACTTTAACATATTTTAGTAAAAAAATCTCCGTAACCAACAATTTTTTAAACAATGTTAAGACGAATAGAGATTTTTTTTTAATTTATGACTTGAGAAAGTTTGAAAAGCCTATAATTTGTTAGTCAATAGGTGGTGGTTCCGTATGGACTTCCCTAGCATTATGACTTTTCTCTCCTTTTTCTCGAACTTTCTCTTCTTTTTCTCTAATCATTTTTTCTTTTTTTAAAACTATTAATGGTTAGGTCGGTCACCAATTAATTGATTATCTAAAATTATTGTTCTATAAATTACTTATAGAACATTTTATCTATCATCTTCGCACGAATCATCCCAGTTTGATTTGATGGATTTGCCTTCGGAACTGTTTCATCTAATTTTGCAGAAAGTATCTCTGGTGGATACTCTCATGAATTGTCGTGCCACGTGCCGTTCATGGCGAAAGGCCGCCGACGCCATATTATCATCTAAGCTTCCATTGATGCTCTCTCTCTCACCACCTGAGAGACCACACAGCAGGTTCGTCATTAAATTTAAATCAGATGAACCCAACCTTGCAAGCTTATCCGCCCCATGGATTAACGATGATGAATCCTCTACCGTTCTCACTGAATCATGGCCCCAATCCATCGACCCTAGCGATATTATTAGGGTTCAATCGGTGCAAGGTTGGTTGATGTTCAACAAATTTCATCACGTGATCGACCAGGACAAAACTTACTCCGAGCTTTCGTTCTTCAACCCGTTTTCTCGTGCCAGATTCAAGCTTCCATGGCTCTTCTTGTTTTCTGGAAGAAGTCCGCGTTTTTCTCAAGTTCGTGTTGTATTCAATTCTGCACCGCCCGGTTCCGATGAGTTCGTTGTTGTTTTCTTGTTTGTGTTTTGCTATGAAGAATATGAAGACTTAATTAGACTAGAAAAAATGAAGCAAAGGCTGGCTTTTATCAGATTCAAGCAAGGCTCATGGATCGAAATCGAATCTATTGTTACCAATAATGATGAAATCTTTTATGATATTGCAGTTGATGACGATGATAAATTGTATGCTCTCACATTCAAACATGAAACAAGTGTTGTGTTCGTGCTTACCCTCGGCGATGATCATCATGATCTCGTCGTTGAACGATTGGTTTTGCTGAATACTGTGAATGATAGATATGTTACTGGCATACGTCATCTTACTCATGGATACTACAAACCAACACATCAGTTAGCAATGGACACTGGCACTGAGGAATTGTTGTTAGTTCTGCATGAGAATGAAACAATTGTAAACAGATTTTACCGGTCAACTCGTACAGAAGGATTTCGTGTTTATAAGTTGGAGATGGTGTGAGGTTTTCGACATTGGTGATCGTTTCTTGCTCTGGGATTACACGAGGGTCAGTTTTGTGTCTGCTAAGGGACTCACACTTCCAGAAAAGTTTAAAGGAGGGAATTGCATCTTTTTCTGCCATGCAAATACTCACTTGGTCTTTCATGGCAGACCAGGATATCAATTTCAAGATCATGATATGGGAGTCTTCTTCTTGGGTGATAGAACCATTACACATTTTCCAATTAGTTCTTCTTTGCCTTTCTCGGATCAGAACATGTGGTTCACTCCTGCTCCGGAATAAGAGTGCTGATTAAAACTTGGTACATTTTTTTTATAAATCTTTGCTGCTTAGTCATAAATTAAAGTTTAGAACTGTTTATCTGATTTATTTATTCATAAATTATTATTTAGAACAAAGATTTTATTAGTATTTTTTGTTTGATTATAATTTGTAACTATGATTTATATATAATTAAAATAGAAGAGAGTAACTAAATTCATTTTAAATATATTTTACATGTGTATCCAATTAAATAATGTTACGTATATAAAAGAGATATATAACCCTGCGGGGATACAGAGAAGAACCACGGAAGAGCTTGAGTGGAAAAGTGTTACCTCATAAGCTTTTCATTAAGGGTAGGTACATAGGAGGAGTTGATGAAGTTATAGGGTTGCATGAGAGTGGTTGGCTTGGGAAGCTTCCGGAAGGAACACCAATTGAGTCTGGGGAAGGCCATTGCAATGGATGTGCATGCATGAGGTTTGCAATTTGCTCTAATTGTAATGGTAGTTGCAAGGTCTTCACCAAGAATAATGGGGATAACAACAATGGTGAATTGTTCATTATTAGATGTCCCGAATGCAATGAGAATGGACTTGTCAAATGCCGAATTTGCTGCGAGAAATTTGATCCTAACAAGAAAAAGATACTATTGTAGAGGATAAACTACTATCAGAAACACGCGAGTTACCGGCTTATAAACATAAAATAAGTTGATATGCCACGTGTTTCTGGTAGAGTAAGCTTCGGTTCAACTACATCGGAGTTGCTATGGTCCCTCTTCTTTGTGGGATGTATTTATTTTTCTTCTTTTATCTTTCATTGACTTGGTTCAAATGTAACCTAATTTATCAACTATCAGATAGAATTTTTAGTAATGAACATTGTTATAGTCCTATTGATGTAAGAACTACATGAAGCAACTATCGAAAAAAAAAAGAACTACATGAAGCTGAAACTAGTTAGTTATGATTAGTTTATGGATACTGATATTAAATGAAAATTTTTGCTAAATGCATGGATATGACGTAATGACATCTTGATCTATGCAGTCGATCCCACCTAGTGGGAAAAAGACTTGATTAAGGTTAAGGTAAGGTTTTCATGAGAAAAGATTTTGTAAATATAGGAAAAGAATCTATGGATTTTGAAACAGAAATTTGTGTAGCTATCATTGCTGTCCTTATATATATACACATCAAAAATTAAAAAAAAAAAAAAAGAAAGAAAGAAAGAAAGAAGAGTTTGATGGAGCCTGAAAAGTGAAAGCACAAAATGTGGTCATCTAAAGGGTAAGGATGATCAAAACAGAAGCAAAGAGAAATTATTCTGTGGACATAATTAGCTATATCTCATGATTGCAGCAGCATGCACTTGCCTTTGTTTATTTAGAATTCAAAAATTAAAAATTTTGGAAAAGATTATATCTATTGATTTGTATAAACAATGGTCATCATATATAATAATAATGGTGGGGGCTTTTCAAACTTTTCTGCATATAGCTTATGTTAGTGCTACAAAATCTGTTCTCTAAAGAATAGAAGCATAAGTTTAAATTCTAGTTTTTGGTTTAATTTGCATCTTCAATTCATATATCTTCATCACTTTAATGAGGAAAATTTGTTCTGATCTTTATATGACAAGTCAAATCCTTATATTTCATGAAATATGAAACTAATCTGTTTTATGAACATGATAATAAAGAGATTGTTCTAAACATGATGAATCAAAGAATGCCTTATGTAATGTTGCTTAATTTTAAATGATTTATTTCAGACCCTACTAATAATTATAATAAGAATGTGATAATAAACACCTAATGATAGCATAAGGAAGTGGAAAATTTGGTCTTTCCAAATGATTTTGTTAAGAAGTTCTGATGCAAAAAGGATATCAGACACATGAAACTAACCAATGTAAACAAAATGAGTGGCAGAGTTATGTAATACCAAACTCTGATTTAATTAGTGGTTAATTATTGCATAATGCAGAAAAATGATGATTAACACATACAAAACAAACCCACATGATTTATCTTATCATATCATGGCTAAAATAATGGAAAAGGACATTTAAGTTAACCTCTAAGTAAAAAACATTTTGCTGTTTTTCACTTTAGTAACAGCTGTAAAAGATGAACATGTTTAACAGTAGATAAAGTGCAGTCAAGGATAAAATTAATATAAATCAAGGGTAAAATTAATATAAATAGAAAATTTTGAGGGATAAAATTAAAATAAATTAAATTTAAAAAAATATACTTTACCCTTTTACTCTTTTATTTAAATCAGGAAAAAAATTATGGATTTTTTTTATTAATAATCATTTAATCAAATTTGTCATATGCCCAAAAACCAAAAATATAATTGAAATTCTCACCCCTATACATACATTCCTTCTAATAATAAAGAATATTAACCTATAGAAAAAATAATAATAATAAAGAATATTATAAAGAAGACAACACTACAAGGGCCAGCCTGGACATCAAACACACCATCATATGCATTTGGAGGGTTAACTTATTAAATAATACTTTAATACCAAAAAGATATATATATTATATAGTATTAGACACAAGTAATATCTTAGATATTAGATGCACATGCACCGAATTAAGTTTAGCATTTCATGCATCATAGTGTAAAACAGCAGCACATACAGATTTAGATCAACCTACCATAGTACCATATTAATTAATTAATTTATAATAATTAAATTTAGATTTTACAATTTAATACATAATACACATTCCAATCTTTTTTATTTTTAAACATTTTAGATTAAGTTATTAACACTTGCCACATGGTGATAGCCAATGAGAGAAGATGTGAACAGTGAAGTTATCAAAATTCAAAAATCATAAGGCATAGACACATTACATTGGCTGTTATGGGGTGTTACTGTGTCAGTGTACCTGGTCACAGCCACACTGTGTTCAACTTCATTTGTTTTCTATATAAAAAAACTCCATTGTTGTTGTCTTTCTAACAATCATGGTCACACCCTGTCTTAAACCCTAAATCCTGTCTTGTCAACACGTGTGCACACAAATGTTCATGTAGCAGTGTTCTCAAAATTTTGTTCTATGTTTATCTTTCTTGTTTTCAATCATTTCATGTCTAAATAAATACTATGTTGTCAATCCAATATTTTAATGTAAACTAAACACAATTTTTCAGTCAATCATCTTTTTTTTCCCAAGAAGACTTAAATTTCACCTAATTATATACAAATTGATACCTAACTCTGATTTTTCACCCTCCTATTACCAAAAGAAAGAGACTAATACCTTTCTGAACATAATTTGACTTGTTCTCAAAATTGTCAATATAATTTATGTTTAAACTACTAATACACTAAAAATCAAACTCTTCTAGTTGTTACAACATAACTTTTTTAGTGATTAACATCAAAACCTATTTTTGACCATGAAAAAGAGTTGCATGAAAAATCACATAACTAAAATTAAAATGAACAAAGAGGGTGGTGAAAATAAAGCTCAACTAATGCTCTAATGTGTGAAAATCCAAGGATCATAACATAGCCAATAGACCATTACCATTTCTGTCAGTAAACAACCAAAAATTGGAAATTGGAGTCAAAGTGCGAGACAGACAAATTGTGTAAGAAACTGCAAAAAAGCAATAAAAGCCAAATTCACAAGGGCAGTATCTTGCCAACTACAGGTTAATTAGATGCCAAAAGTTTTAGATCACTTGAAAAAAAAGGGAAAATTACAGATACATTTACAAGATACCCTTTTCCCTAAAAAGGATTAGTTCAAAAACAGGCAACTGCCACAGCACAAAACTCATTCAAAGAGCCTTTTTTTTTTTCTTCTTCTTCTTCTGGTTAATCTTAGATCATAAAAACACTCATTTTAAGTAGTTAAGACTAATTAGAGTAATAACCTCACTTGATACAATTTACAATGGGGCTATGCTTGAATCTCAGTTACTGCAAGGGCAAGAGTTTCTGGCACATTCATCATGGTCATGGTTGATGATGGTTCAGCCACTGGTACAACATCATAAGACTGCAACAACTGAGTGTAGTGAAACTCAATTTGGAGTCTATGATGAAGTGGGGTTGATGAGATTAAACCTTTCTTAACATCTGCTTGCAACTCTCTAATAGGTATTGCTGCCAAGAAGCTTTTGATGTACTCTTTGCAGGCTTCTTTCCCGCGGGAAACAGCCTCTTCTTCAGGCTTAGACTTCGACTGTTCTTCCGAATCCACGGCAGAATCAACATCCTTACAATTGATTTGCTGAATCTGCTTGTCATTGTTGTCTAATACTTCAGCTACGGTTTGAAGGTCAGAGGGAGTTTTTTCATCCGAGGACTGCACATCCTCATGCACGTTGTATATTGTCGTGTTGCTGTCGAATTTCAAAATATATGCCTGATTGCATCCTTCATAAAGCCTCTCCCCCAATGTGTCAATGATGTAGTAAGCATCGGATTCGACTTTAAGGATGAAGAAATGGTCATTCCAACTAATAATGTAAAGTTGGGGTTCCCCATTGTTAGCGCACTCCTGTGCTGTGTGACTGATCTCATCCCAAATGTTGTCAAAAGACATTGCACCATGCAGAAAGTCGAATCTCCCTTCTTCCATTCCCTCTGGATGGAAAAAACCAATAAAGGATTTCTCTGGAACCACAGACAGGGAGCGGATTTTGGCTTCAATGACTGTGTCAAGATCGAAATGCTTGTCGGGGAATCGTTCTCTATATGTCTGGTTTTCACACAAGTTCCTCCATTCTAG
>JASCZI010181357.1:68137-94645 GCA_036250425.1 Stylosanthes scabra | reverse complement strand
CTTCTCGAATTAAGCTATCAAACTGGGACTTTATGGGCATGAGATCACGGTTGCTCTGGAACCAATCAGCAATGACAGCAACAAGAGCTGTACACGCACTCTCACCCGCCGCTCGTTCGCTGCGCTGATCAATAGAAGCAAAGAAGACCTGTGTCTGAAGCTTCAGGTGACCATCGCGGCTCATTACTTCCTTCTGCTCCCAGCTCCCTACAGCAAAGTTGTCATCACCAAATTCGGATACTGATGATCGATTTGCAAATGAATCATCCTCGGTCTTCCTCGACTGCAATACAGAGTCAATAATAAATATATTGTTTAAGGCAAACGTGAAATCACTAATCACTAGGAACTAATAAAAGACCTTTGAATCAGGTTTCACAAAACCAAGAAGAAAGAACAAGTAAATACATACCCCAGGTGAAAGGGATTCATCAGAGCTAAGCTGTCGACGATCAAAATCAATATCATCACCACCTTCTTCCCCATAGGCTTTCTTCAACAATGGCTCTCCCTTGGATTTAGGAGACCTGAAGCTCAACTTCCTCTTCCTCCAAGGCAGTATGCTGCGCCTAGAACTTTGCGATAAGTAAGGCTCCGAGGTGACCGTCGCAGATGAATCCTCTATCTGTGAAACCCCAGCATCAGATTTGTGACTGCTGTAGTAAATCCAATCTTCATCATTGGCATTTATCCTCATGCTAGAATAGAACGATCCACCAGCGTTCGCGTGGGCTAGCTTTCCATAACTGAATGACTTCCTTGATGCCTCCTTCACCTCATCCGATTCTCCTTCCTCAAATTCTTCAAGTGAATCAGAGTCAAGCGGGTAATTGTACTCACCATCCTCGCTCCTGGAAGAGAAATTGCCTTCACTCCCCTCTTCGTCATGGGATGACTTTTTCGCTTTCCTGGCTGACACAAACTCAGTCAAAATCTTCACTTTCCTAAGACCAGCTTTGATAGTGGAAAGTTCATCTTTTTCAGCCATGGTAGTTTCCTCGGACTGAGGCGGTGGCATCGCCACCGGGACTACTGATTTGGGAACAAGCTCTGAGCTTTCTTGAGCGGTTCTTAGCTCCACTAAGCTAATCGATATCTGCATAGGATCAAGAGCTGTTATGACAAGTACATAACAATCAAAAGGTGTCAATTTTGTAGAATTAAATATCAACAATTACAGTGAGATGAATGAACCAGATTATATCCAAACATGATCAAATAGTATATGTCATGAGACATGAAAAGAAGGGGAAAAGTGACTGAAAAATTGAGCATAAACTAAACATACACTGAGTGAAAGAGAAGGCTCAACAGAACCACCAGAAAGTATCAGAGGAATGTTCAATTCAAAATCCTTTTGATCAACAGCAGATGCAAATTCAGCTAGATTCAAGGATGCTGTTCCAACCACCGGAACCTTTCCCTTTGACCTTTGATTCAACCCCTGCAACAAAGAACCATTTCAAATTCCATTCACATGAACAACAACAAAAGCATGCCCTTCTCGAATCAAACTAACAAAAGCAAGAAAAAATCCCAAATTGCCAATGTAACCACACCCCCAAAATTTGTTACAAGAAACACTAGATTCTAAGGAGAGGAAAAAATTAAATAGTGAAAACCAAAATTATCCATTCTAATTGTTGCAAATCCATGAAATGCCTCACCAGACAGATTGGTTGTACTTACTATATAGATCACAGAGGAATCCAAAAGTTCTGCTCATAAACCAGGTCAAAATCGGAATTTTAATAAGAAATTGAAAAGAGATGAACGAAAATACCTTCAATTTTGACCAACTCCTAAAACATTTCACGAAAACCCCCAAATTGAAAAACCTCAATTTTTCCCTTCTAGTTTTGACACACAGCAAATCCAAAAAACAAAATCTTCACACAAAATCCATATACCCCACAAAGGAAAGAAACAAAATTCTGAAAATTTGTGTGAGAGAGAGAAAGAACCGTTACATTGAAGAGAGTGAAACCGATCTCCCATGGATGAAACACATTGTCCTTGTAAGCAGAGAGAGTGCACACGCTCTGAAACTCTTCCTCCCACGAAACGACGTCGTTCTTTTCTATCTTTTCCCTAACTTCATCTACCTCTTCCAGCCCCACCAACTCCACCTCCCTGGTGAAGTTTCTGGCGACGGAGCTCCGGCGAAGCGAGCCAAGCTTCAGTTTTGGACCCTTCCACCTAACTTCGAGCGAAAGCTGCGTCGACGAACCTTTCTGTGAACCCTCGCGTAGGAGATCGCAGCCGTTGAGAGAGCGTACGAGAAGTTTAACCTCGTACTTGCGAGAAACAAGTGGAGGCCATGGCCTCCACTTCATCATCTTCACCACCATGAAAGAGGAAAGAGAGAAAGAGGGTTATTGAAGAATGCGAAGAGAGAAGGAAGAAGAAAGTGTTGATCTTTTTTTTCTGTTGGGAGTTGGAATTGGAAGAGAATATGAATATGCAGAGTTAATATAATAAGAACAGAGAGAGAGAGAGAGAGAGAGAGAGAGAGAGAGTTTGTGTTATGCGCTGTAAGTGTTTGATGAATGGTTTATGTGAATTTTTTGTGAACAGTGTGTGTGAGAATGTGTATTGTATGGGTATTTCCGTATTTGTATGCATGTATGTATGTATATACGTATGTATGTATGTATGTGTGTATGGGTATAATTAAAGTGTGAAATTAAAAGCGTTGCATTGGGAAGCTAACCCCACTCGTGGGTTTGGTTAAGGTTGAGTTTGTTGAATCCAATGTAAACGTGTTGACTCTATCTATCTCAAGTGTGAACATTATTGATTTATTTATTTTATTAGATTTGATTTGATTTTATTCACATAAATAAATACAAAATAACAAAAATAGATCAAATAGTTTTGTTTTAGAATGCTTTTTTTAAAAAAAAAATTGAGTAATGAATATTGATAATATAAAATATTTTATAGAATTATTTAATTAAATGTATTATTTTATATGAAGCTATTTACTTAATATATAAAAGTAATTATTTTTTCTTATGCATTTATGTAATTATTAAATGCACATTGACTAATATTTTCTATAAAATATTTTCTTGTTAATAAAATATATTAGGTTAATTTTTTTATTTTTTATGGAATTTTAAGAGATATGGCAATAAATTACTATAAAGATAATATTCAAATTTACCTAAATCAACCTAACATGTTATAAAGAGTTAATTTTTAAATGCTAATACAACTATATGTTTTTTAAGAAATTACCCTATCTCTCTAATTATACATATCTAGAATTGCTCTCTCTCTGTTTTTAAAGCATTTTACTCTTATAGAACTCTCTATTTAAGGTCATTGTTGTGTGTGTCTAAATTGACATGTCATTGATGAATGATGATTAAGTTATGAGTGTTAGATAATTAGTAATGATGTTTGATTTTATAAGGCTTAATTATCATTTGGTTTTTCATAGTAGTCTGTAATCTAAAAATTAGTGCAGTTTAAACCAATCACATCCATGTCTAGAACTTTTATATGTAGGGTGATAAAAATGAGGTAGTGAAAATTTTGTGCGTGTGTATTTTTTATTTTTATTTTTTGTTCCATTTTCTTCTTATTTATTTTCAAGTTTATCTGAATAATTATTTTGCTTTTCCGTGAGAGGAGTTAGTTAAAAGAGAGAGACCTATCAACTTTATTTTATTTTGGTTTATCCACTTCAACGAACTATATATCCTTTGTAGGCAAGAGAATATATCAAACTATATCCATTCCATTAAATGAGTAGCTGTGTTTTTAGGTTGAAGGGGATTAACTTTTGTATTCAAAAAACCATTTTAATTAATTAATCAATTTAAAAACCTTAACCAAATTTAGAATAATCAGTTTTTGTAATTGATTAAAAAATTGTATCCATTTTTATAAAAATGATTAACCGAATTGATAAAATCGGTTTTTAAAATGGTTAACCAAACCGATTTTTAGATAACCAATTTTTAAAATAATTCAATTTTTCATATAAAAACTGGTTTTTAATAAAATTAACCGGTTTTTTTTAAATAACCAAATTTTTTTTCTTCAAAAATACCGGTTATTACATTAAAAAACCGTTTTTTATTTACAAAAATCGATTATTTTTAAAACTGATTATTATTTTTAAAACCGGTTAAAAACCAATTTATTAATTTAATAATTGGTTAATAACCGATTTTATGATTTAAAATCAATTTGATTAATTAACCTAAACCTAATTTTTGATTAACCTAAATATGGTTATAGTTAGTTACTAACCATAACCATGAACACCCCTAGTGTCATGCATGTATATGAAAAAAAAATTAATCACTAATTAATTGTCGTATGTAGAAATGTATATTTAGAATGTAAAAATACTTTTCTACTGTAAAAAAAATTATTCTACTATAATAGATTTTATCATTCTAATAATAATAATTAATTATTTAATTAAAAAAATTATGGACAATAATTTCAATTAATTCGTTTTTATAAAGATTGTAGGAAAATGCTTTGTGATTATTATAATCTAATTTCTCATTGTAAATTAAATTCTAATATATATATTTCCCATGATATCCCTCAATTTGGCAATTCGGCATGTCGATGATTAATTTGTTGCAAATCTAAGCTCTATTATTTTAGAGACTAGCTAATGAATTACTGCACAAGACGGGATTCGAACTTTCGATTCTTGTTTATGCGCTAGTAAACTAATGATAAAATCAATCCAAATTAGTTAAATTCTAATAATCTAATATATTGAACCTTAATTGAGGGGTTGTTTTCCGTTTGATGAGCTAACCTAATTTAACATTGTGACATTGAATTCAACTCCATCATATACTTACCTTGTAAGTAATTGGAAAATCAATACCATGTGCCTTCGTAATATTATATTATATGCGTAACCTATATCCTTCACATTAATGCCAAGCAACTATGTATGCTGATGATACCAATGAAATCTCATATATTGTTATGGTAATAGCCCTATTTTACTTGATCATTAAGATTCAAATGGAATCATTGTACAATTAATTATAACAATAAATAAACATATAAAAGATTTTAATTTATATAATTTTTAATGTAAAAATGATACTTAAGATAACATATATTATAATAAATAATTTAATCAAATATATCAAATTATTTAACAATTTAAATGAATTATAAGTAACTTATATAACATTAATATTATTACCTTCTTTTTCATTATGAGAAGGCTCGTGTTTAAATTTTACCTACCAAAAAAGACACCAAAATTTATATTATTATTATTATTATTATTATTATTATTATTATTATTTCATCATGAAAAGAATGATATTAATATATCATTATGATGATGAATTTAATTATTCAATGACATTACTGTGATTGCATTCGGATATTGCTTCTCAAACAAAAATATAAAGACAATCATGGATATATAAACTTATTTAGTTCTAGAAGTAAGAATATAATAGATAGATACACAAAATTTTCCACTTCAAAAATGATTTTTTTTTATATGCACTTTCTAAAAGAATAAACAGAAAATATTCGTCACTCTATCTATTTCTTCGAATCTATCTCCGTCTTTATATTTCTATCTCATAAATAGAATGTTCCCCAAAAAAAAATTCTCAAAAATAGAATTCAAATACAAGTTAACAAATTAACTACTAATGTTAATATAAAAAAATTAGCAAAAACAACATGTCCCCAAAAAATTTAAAAATTAGTAACTCAACAAAATTACTATTGTTGTAGTAAAAAACTTCTAAATGATGTGATATATGTATTTATTAGCCGTAAAACTTGCATTACTTTTTTATATAGTATCTACAACTATAATATAAATATAAAATTAAAACCCTTAATTATTACTTTCATTATTTAATTCGTATACGTATCTTAAATTCTTTATTCGCCATTAAATATTAATATATCTTGCTACCCCGTATAAATTCTC
The DNA here is from genome assembly GCA_036250425.1 of Stylosanthes scabra. NCBI lineage: Eukaryota > Viridiplantae > Streptophyta > Magnoliopsida > Fabales > Fabaceae > Stylosanthes > Stylosanthes scabra. The sequence continues at coordinate 88,695 of JASCZI010181357.1, read as the reverse complement.
CTGCAATTACATTTTTTTGTTCTTTTTAATTTTTTTTCACAATTATTGTTGAGTGTTTAACCAAACATTACTCATAAATATATCTACCTTGTAGTTGTAGAGTAGTATATAAAAATGAAGCTTTCATGGAACGAACATGGTAGGTTTATTACGCCTTAAAGCAATGGAGTAAAATTTCAATTGAAGCTGATAATAATCATTGCCAACAGTCACTTACTATTACAAAAAAAAAAATTAACCTTTTTAAATCTATATATCTTTGTTAATAAGCAATAGAGAATAGGATAATCAAAATGGGGGAAAAATGGGATATTCCTATGTATTTCAAGATAAGAGTGAGAAATAATTAAAACTTAGAAGATATATTCTTGACAACTTTATTATCCCAAAAAAAATTGATGAAATTATTATTTAACTTATATTTATTTATTTTCAGCCTAAAAAATTATATAATTATGATATTTAATTATGTATTATTGTACATCATTTTAGCAAAAGAAAATTAACATAACTAATATATTATTTAAAAAATTGTACTAATTTAATAATAACTTAAAAACTCTTTTAGAATTCAAGTGACTAGCCAATATCAATTAAACACAAGTTATTCTTTCACAAAATAATAATAATAACTCATCACACATGCTTAGTTGTTAGTTACCCTTTTGGGTTTCTAACTATAACTGAGTGATAAAAATGTTATTAAAACTATATCAATGATTTTGGGTCCCCTACCTTAGTCTTTGATGGTTTGATTAATGGGGCAACCTCGACTGAACTCGTATAAACTCCCTCAAATTTGCGAGTTAACGAGTTTAATTTTGACCTAATTTCGCCCAAAATAACGTCATATTGCTAAAAAAGAAGACTTTTCCTTAAGAGTTAGAGTTACAAAATTGTTGAGTTACTCACATCCACTCTTCTTTGCATCAATTTATGTCTTGTGTGTTATATGTTATTGTAATTATTACATAATTGATAATTGTCATTTGAGTTATAAATATATATAACTAGTTTAGTTTATTATGTGTTCTAAAATTAAAATTTTTTAATTTTAAATGCCTAGATTTAAAATTATGTATGATATATTTTTGTTTTTATATAATAGGTAAACTCGTACGAGTTTAAAAGTTAACTCTCGAGTCGAGTTTTGGTCGACTCTACGAATTTACTTAAACTCGCAAGTTTGACAATCTTGTTCATAATTTTTTTTTTAATTTCCACTTTGTGTGGTGCATGAGCTGGTGGTACCAATGCCTAAACGGTTGGTATGAATTTTCATAGTTCATACAATTTAGAAATCATCACCATCACCATACATATAAAAGTGAGATATACATTAATATTACTATTTTATTTTGTATTACATCATTATTGTCTCTATATTTTCTTAAGAACTTTTGTTAATCAAGGCACAAGTTTAGTTTTTATATATTAGTATACTATTATTTTTGTTGTATTAAAATTTTAAATTTTCATTTTAATAAAATTGAAAGTTTGGATTAAAAATGAAAAAAAAAGTTTCTTATATATAATATTAAAAATCCTAACCTAGGGACAATAATAATTAGAAAAACCTTTTAGAAATATCTCCCAACATTTAATTGAGTACATATGTATGATACTAAGTCAACGGTTGCTATGTCAACAATTAAATGCAACCAACATTAATTAATAATTATTATAGATTTTAATTTGTAGTGGCCCTTTTTCTTCTTTGGAGGATACTACACTTGACTAATGTGCACCACAGGTCCACAAGTGGATGCATGTGGGTTCTTTTATTTATTTATTTTTATTTCTTCAAAAGTTGGATTAATGAGTAATTAGAAATTTAGAATCCTCTCTAACATTGTAATATCTATAATCTATAATAAATTAATAATCAATGAGCCGTTTGATCAAATTTTCCTTTGTAAAGACAACATCAATGTGGAGACTGTCCTTTTCTTCATGTGGGGCACCTTATTAGCTTGGCTTTTAATTATTTATAAAATAAAATTGAACTATTAATTGATTTTTTAATATGCTTTTAACATATATTTTAAATTTTAACTTTAGTTAATATTAATAACTACTAATTTGATAGTTATTTTTTAGTTACATGCAACATAATTAGTAATAATTACCTTATATTTTAATTAAATAAATCTTCAATTTAAGTATTAAAAATATTTCCATAAATATATATATATAATAAAAGACATTTTCAAAAAAAATATTTATTCACTAAAACAATTTTACTTATTATTATTATTTATGGTTTTTCTAATTAGTATAGTATTCTTAGAGTAAAATAATTTTTAAAAATCATTATTGGTTTTTTTTAATAAATTAAAATCCTAATATATAAGAAATGCTCACTAGCCAAACTACGTATATTTAAGAAGCAATTTTTATGACTTCATGAAGAAAAAGAAAAAAACAAAGAAAATATTACTTGAAGTCTAAACTAAAACGTCTATTTCTCTCTTTGTAACTCTTTAATAACTTCGCAAAACTTCCAAAAAATTTTCGGTGCAAATATATAGAATAACTTATTTTTGTGGCCATTTTTCGGTTGGATAATTTTAATTTCTTCTTTCTCTTTCGTCACGTTCTATTAATTAATAGCTGCTCTAAGTTTTTTTTATATATATATTTTAATATTACTAGTAGCTTTCATATTACCTTTTATTTTTTCCTTTAAAAACAATATTCTTTTTCACCGATTCAATTATTTTGCAAAAAAATTAATACACATGTTATCTTCATACATTTTTGGGATCTTATTAATGACATCTTCTGTTGTTAGAATTACCCAACAAAGAAAATTTAAAAGCTTTGTAAAGAACAAGAAAAACATAAAAGCTTAAACATCATTTTATTTATTATTTTTTTCAACAACTTTTTTACATTGGTAAAGAGTATACTTTAGCAAGAATTTGTTACATTTGATGGAGACAACAATTACTTGAAGTTTTTAATAAATATTAATTCCTCATTGAAATAAAATTACATAATCATGATAAATTTTGAAAAAGACCAGAAATATTTCAGCTTAACCAATAAGCATGTAAGTACTGTAACTTCGAAAAATCATTTCAAACAGAAAAAACTTCAAAAAATCATTAAATGTTCTCGGAGTGTGTTATTAGTGTTATTTAAATAAAAAGTTATTAATAAATATTTATTCTAAATTTTTTTAGAATATGTGACATAAATTGATTTGATAAAATAAGTAATTTTCATTTATTTTCACAACACGTAATAATAATAACTCGGCAAATATATAACTCCGAAAAAATAGAACAAGAAAACATCTTAATTAAATTAAATGACGTTTTAGCATAAATTATCTTAATTTCAAAGCATGCCCTGCTATGATTATTTTTGCATCCAACTTAATTAAATTAAATAATGACGTTGCGTAATTATTTTCACAAGCGAAAATGATAATTAAGCTATATTATAATAAATAAATGAAAACTTGTGTGGCATCATGTACTAATTGCTTCCGGAATTAGTCAAATTAAAATCTATTTCAAAATGTCACTTATGATTATATTTAAGTTAATAAATTAATATGTACAGCTAAATAATAAGAAAATTAAAAGAGTATTACTTAGCTCCCTAGCTGTTTTAAATAACTTAATAAATACAAATTTTTATATTACAAAAATTTATCCAATAATTTTACCAAGCACCAATTAATTAATTATTAACATATATATATTAGGGCACCAACCAAACCCCGTTGACTATACTGAAAATTAAAACCGACTTTGTGGACTGATATATTGCACAATCCACATATAATCTTCTTCATCAATCATGGAGATAAATAATAAACTTACTTCAAACACCTTTTTTTTTTAATTGATTAGTCAAAGCATGATTAAGCCACTAAATCGTGAAAATGTAACATAAACCACATAATATAAATGTAATATATATATATATATATATATATATCATCATAATTATATGAAGCTGACGATGAGAAAATTGATGAAATTGCATGCATGACTCTAACCGCTTCATATGATAATTAGAATAATATAATACAATTATATATTATCTTGCAATGACGCAGCCATTAATATGCCAAAACTAAAATTTTATTATGAAAGATAAATTTATTAAAACGCAAAAGAAAATAAAAAAAAATTGAAAAATGTAAGGTTCAAATTAAACAAAAAAATTTATTAGTGTCTCATGCACACGTGTGATTGTGCAAGTACACGTCGTCACAGAAATCCAATCTAAAATTCCAGACAAATAAATTATAGAAAGGCAAAAGAAACTCGACATTTTGCTACATATATTAATTTAGAAAATTACAGTATGTATGTGTAGAATTTTTTGTTTATTTTTTTTTTTTGTGTGGCGTGATGAGACAAATTTAAAAAGGAAATAAAAAACATGGAGGAGGGTGACAAGGTACCTAATAATCTAATATTGTCCCCAGCACCTCTCTGGATCCAAGTCACTTTGAATTTGATTGCTGAATTGAAGGACTTAGCATAGCATATTCTATATTGTAATAGTGTATGATGACAAAAAAAAATTTTGGAACTCAATTTTTCCAATTAGGGTTTTTTATAGTTTGTTTTTAATTCGTTCATGTTTTTTTTTTTTTTGAATTTTTATTGAGTTTAATTATATATATAGAGAATGGTGAAATGGATTATTTTTAATAATTATTTGACATCTCATAAATCTTTCAGTTATACTATTAAATAAATTTTATTATTAAAAATATATACAATTACATAATAATTTATTTAATAGTTGATTTCTAATATACAACTAAAAATATTAATAAAAGTACAATAAAATATGCACACCTCTTTAGAGATAAGATAACCGTTCTTAGTGGTATGTTCCATTCTTAGTGGTATATTCCAGTAATGCAATATCCTGGGATCTCTCATCACTAAGTGACCTGATACTGGTGGATAAGTGCTCTGGGGGCATGCTTGACACCTTGATTTTATCGAAGGTCCACTTACCCTTTTGGACCTTACCCTTTTTTAAGTGGCTTCTAAGTCTCTACCACCTGTGTCTAGTCAGGTGTTAAGCGCTCCCCCAGAACACTTACCCCCCAATGTCAGGCCACTTAAGTGATGAGAGGTCCCAAGATATTGTATCACTGGAACTTGCTACTAAGAACGGCCATCTTATTTCTAAAAAGGCGCATATCTTATTGTACTTTTTTAATTATCCTAATTAAGTGTCTCAATAAAACTTTAGCAATAGAAAAATACTTAGTTGGGAAACCTAATTTACACCCCTAGCCCCTTAATAAAATTTCTACAAATCAAGTTGCCCTAGTCAAGTTTGTAGTAATTAATAATAGTAATATAATAATAAAATAATATTATTCGCGCACATTTTTAATAGATATCAATTTTATACTAGTATAAAAATATGATTATTATAGATAAATTATAAAAAAAATAGTTGATGTATTAATGATCATATTTTATATAAACGTTAATTTAATGTCTACTAAAAAAGTATGTGATAGCGAAACTGTATAATAAAATAATGAATTCCACAGGAAAAGGAAAAGAACAAAATGACATGAACACTAAATAAAAAATAAAAAAAAGGAGAAGTGAAAACCATTGAAAATAACGGGTGGGAAACTATGAAGGATAATAGCCACAAACAAAAGGAAAAAACGTGTTTATGGTGGACCCGAAGAAAGCTACATACAATAAAAATTGACAACCACAGACAAATTATCACTCTAAGCCTTTGCCTTTCGGAATTAAAATATTCAAAAGTAATGTCACAACAATATTTTCTAATAAATTTAATTTCATACATATATTTTAATAATTTTTTTATAACATTAATATATCTCACAAAATAATCAAATAACAGGTGAAAACTCGAACGAAATTAGTTAACTTCAAGTAAATTATAATTTTAAAATCGTTATATCACAATTTAATATTTTAGTCAAATATATTAAATAATTTAATAATTTTTTAATAAATAACTTTATATAAAATCAATCGGACTTGAGTATTCACTCAAATAATAATTATATCTTTTATATACTATTATTCAAACTAAATTTTCAAATAGTAAAGTCGATATTAGTTAGTTCATATTTGCTGATATATTAACTAATTATGTAAAATTCCTATCTCAAATGATCAAAATTAAAAAAATTACTTAATTATAACGTTATACTATTGGAGCATATGAATGTAGTAATTATGAAAAGACAAAAAGGAACAGCCGGGTATGACTAACAAAGCATGTGGCAATGACATTGACAATTTCATAGTATTTTCCATGGTTGTCAAACTCTAATGTTAACTCTTAAACTCTTACGAGTTTAGGTAGTGAAAACGAATTAACTCGGTAGTAAACTCGCATTTTGGTAAACTCGGCTGAACTCGTGTAAACTCGGGTAAACTCGCTCAAACTCGCGAGTTTATAAGAGAGTCAATGAATTTGAATTTGACCCAATATGACCAAAAACAACGTCATATTGCCAAAAAAAAAATTTTTCCTTAAGAGTTAAAGTTATAAAATTATTGACTTACTCACACACACTCCTCTTTGCATCCAATTTGTGCATTGTGTGCTATATATTATTGTACTTATTGCATAATTGATAATTTTCATTTGAATCATACATATATACAATTAGTTTAGCTTAATATGTACTTTAAAATTAAAATTAAATTTTTTTAATTTTAAATACCAAAATTTAAGATTATATATGATATATTTTTGTTTTTATATAATAGGTAAACTTGTACGAGTTTACAAGTTAACTCGCGAGTCGAGTTTAGGTCGGCTCTACGAGTTTACTTAAACTCACGATGACAATTTTGATATTATCCGTTCAAATTGCTCCAATACTTCTAATTTGAACTAATCACTAGTTAAACAAATGAGAATAATTTAATAATCATTTAACCTTTTTTCAACTATATGAAGAGAAAGATAACGTAAATTTAAATTTTATTTAAGAATTCATTATTTATGAATAAATTATTGTATACATATATGGAAATTCAAATTTTTTATACTTATTAGTTAATAAATATACGAATGAACTAATTATTTGACTAATTAGGTGTTAGAAAGATAAAAGGGATGTGCGGTTGTTAGTGATAAGTTTTGAATGGTTCTTTGTAGATCATGAGTTTTGTTTTGGTTTTATAGCTCATAAGCATGGATATTTTCTTAATGACAAACGATCATTGAGTATGTATTTATCTAATTACTTTTTTTAATGAATAATAGAGTTTATTTTAACAAACGATCTAAAGAAAGAGAAACTAGATGAGTGAACTCATCATTAAACTAATTTAAATTATTAGTAAAATAATCATTTAATTTAAATACATGGATAATATAAAAAAGTGTTCGATTATAACCCTAATTTGTCGTTATTTTTATAAAATAAGCGGCCTAATTTTTCAATACTATTGAGCTTTCCGTCCAAATAGTTAACTTTTTGTTCATTTTATTAAAATATTGGAATCATATATATATATATTTAAATTACAAACATGGATATTTTTGGAGCATTTTCTTTGTCTTATATAGGTTTAGGGTCAAGCACCACTCCTCCACCAATAGTATGGGGTGTGTTGTTGGTCTATTATTATGGCAATAAAAATAAATAAACTACCTAATATTTTCTATTGTGGGTTAATATCTAATAAGCTGTCATCAACATTATTAATAATAAATTATTAATTTAATTTTTGACCTACCCGACAACACTACCCAGTGGAATTTTTCCAGTTTGGTAATGCCGAAAATAATTAACTTAAAATTTGTTACTTAATTATTCTTATGACAAGTGACTAGTTGAATTTATTATAGGTTTTTTTTTTTTAAGAATTTAACTAATTAAAGAGCTAACTTGTTTCGGATAAAATTAAATTAGTCAAAACTTTTACGTTATCTTTTTTTTTTTTTATCTTAAAGTCTAAATTCTTAAATCTTAATCTCAACCTTAAAATTTAAATCTTCAAAAATAACTTTTATTTTCTTTTAAAAAAATAAATTGCCATTAAAAATAACTTTTCTTATGGTATAAGTATTTTTTTAATTATTTTTTTTAAGAGTCATCATCTTGAGCTTATTGATTCAACCCACTAACCATGCTGCAGACTCGAAACGGCACTGCATCTATGTAATCTGAAAATTTTGTCAAAATTCATTAATTTCTTAAGTTATATGGATCTATCATATATCTACGTAATCTAATTAAGGGAAGAAAAGAAAAAGAAAAAGAAAAAAGCAACTACTGCGGCATATATGCTAAAATTCTAAAGCAAATTAAAAGTTACATGCATGATCACATAGTACTAGTTTTGTTAAGAATCGAGTAACTATATTTTTCAATGCAATGAAAATACCTATAAATATCTGGCCAAAAGTTGTATATATTCATTAAATTCTTGCATGAATGTTCATATATAACTCTCTATATTTCTCTCTAATTACTCTATACGTTAATTTAAATTTTTTAATAAATGATTTTATAATATCGTATATAAGAGTTTAATTAAATGACTTATAGCGCCTAAAATTAGATCTTCGTTAAAAAAAAATTCATATAAGAAAAAAGAGAAATAGAAAAAAATAATAAAAATTCAGACAAACTAAAAAAAATTATAAAAAAATAATCCCTTGTATGAAAATGCAAATTAAAACTGCTAGGAAAATATAAATGAATGATTATATTTTTAAAAACATAAATAAGTAATTTCATTCATTAAATTATTATATAGCAATTATTGATGAATCATTTATAAATAATTAAAAAAAAACATGCATGTACGTCTGTGTATGTGTGTATAAGCACGTGCTTTTAAATTATAATGTCTTAAATTAATTCATCAGTAACATAGGGTTCAGTCTGAATTATGCAAGTGTTAAAAAAAAATTCATCCGAACTTATTCGAGTAATAAGATTATCTTTAATTGATTAAAAATAAAAAACACTTGTAATGTACTAATTAACATTAAAAAAAAAAGCAGATACGCCTAAAGTATACGTACTTTTGTACGTATGTATTATTTAAGTATTAACTATTAATAAGAATACTATTTTTTAAATTTAGATTTCGTCACTTCAATGCTAATTGCTAAATACCTAATTTTGAGAACCAATAGAATTGATATTTATTTACTCAATTATTATTTCTCCTTTTAGCCACTTTATTCCTTTGCCCTACATTTCAAGTTTATGTATATGCATGTAGCCTTTGAAAAGGTGTTAATGGAATAAATCACAGATGTTGGTAGGGATTTTTGCTTTGACTAATTAAAGAAAGGAACATATTCTTTGAAGGAACCTAACAATAAAATCTTTATTATAGTACCCCCAAAATCTTACATTGATTGGTTGGGTGAATTTTCTATATGCGTATACGATTTCATTAGTTTTAATTGAATTAAATTGAACTATGCATATGTCACAAAAAAAAATTGAACTATGTAATATGTATAAATTAAAGAAACAATAATTAAGGACAAAAATGTTGCTATAACAAAGTAGATTGACTAAAAGACTTAAACATAAATATAGATGTTAGGGGAAAACTAATAAGGCAGTTGATCATGAATTCATGATCAAGATTGGATTTTGAAAGTGTACTAAAAGTTGATTAGCTCATCATCTTCATCATCATAAGGAGGACAGCATCCTTATAATCTCAAGTGTAATCTCTCTCTCTTGTTTAACTAACTATTCTAACAATTTTTGGTAAAATATAATCAAAATATAGATTTATTTATATATCTACTGTTATCTTATATTAGAGATATAACAATTTATATGTCTTTTTTATCAATTTAATTAAATTTTTTTAAAAAAAATTATAATATTGTAACATGATATATCAAAACTTGTGTATAGTTTGATTCTTATTTAACCCTAAAAACAAAAGAAGTTTAGTATGAAGTAAATGTTAATACAAAAAATAAGTAAAACTCAAAAGAATTAGGTGAATGAAAAGTATGTTGATAATATAATCTTTCATTCTTTCATGTGTGTCTCCTCCTTTCCATTTAAACACTTGGAGAAAGTGGTATACTAACGTACTAAAATATATAAAATTGCGTTAGGTGAACTTAATTATTTTAATATATATATTAATAAATTTTAATGTAATATCATACAAATTGGAATATTATTATATTGTTGATATATGATAATAACAACCAACATACATTAATTAATTAAAATTAGAGTACCCTTAAAATTAAAGAAAGCTATCCATTTGTTTGTTTATCACGTAAATTGCCAAAATATTTAATAATTCAATAATATTTTAGAAGTAACACATAATTACTCATTATTATTATATTGAATTAAAATAAAAATCTTCAGGCATGCAAATACTACGTATGGCTTCAAATTAAAGTTCAAATAATAATGCATAGAAAAATGATAATGATCCTTTTGTCCATGGACCATAGCTTTGCACACACACATTGCGTTAGATTGAAGTTAATTTAAAATGTGGAAGCCATTGAAAGCAACCCAATAATGATAACTGAAAAACCAAAGAAGAACACTATAATCTAAGAAAGGGACAAAGTTTAAGGGCAGCCAGAAAACAAAATACAAAACTAAAAATAAAAATAAAAAAGAAAAAGAAAAAGGCCAATAGGACAAGCCATGTAGTCTTAAAAAAATATTATTGGATATTCTATTATTATATTATTCTTCCAAAACATGCCAACCAAATTAGACAGTCAAACCCTAGCTGGAGAATAATTTTGCCAACCCAACCTAGAATTGGAAATTTCAATAAAAAGAATATAAAAAAAATATTTTAGCTTATAAATTCTATGAAAGCATTGCATCATTCCCATAAAAAAGGTAATTGATTCGGTTCAATAATCCAAATTATACCGGTAGATATAAATAGCCCAGCCACATCACTTTGAGATAATATTGAAAATTTTCTTTATTTAAAATTTGAATTATCAGAAACAATATGATATGTTATATATTATTTCTTAAATAAATATATAATCATAGAATCTATCTCATTTCAATTATTTCATTTAACAATTCGTATGATTTTGTTAATATTATTTATATATTAATTAATTAATAAATTGGGAGGCTGAATCTAGCAAGAGGTTTGTGGCTCATGATAAAGGTTTGGAGAAAGTTATATTTAACATGAATTAATTAAATATAGTACACGAATTATTAATAGTTTATTCATTAATTAACAAGACATTACTAATTAGTTTATTAAGATGAGAATTAGTTCCTATTTTGGCAAATTATTTTTCTATAACTTACCAAACTCTGAAAAATGAATGGTTGGAAGCTCATGCACCTTTCTTTAAATAGTTAGACATAGGTTTATGATTGATATTATTAATTTTTTGATAAAACACATATACCTATTGAAACATTATTGGTTGTTATTATTATAACAAAGCATAAAAAATATCATAAAAATAAATAAATAAATAGTGGACACCATTATGGTATCATTATTATTATTCACTACAAAGTCATGAAAACCACCCATAATAATAGCACCACCAAATGGAACACTAATTAAACAATTTGAATTTAAATTAGAATATATAGAGAATAGGATCACTATATATATATCTAACAAAATATTCTTGTGGCTATACATTTAAATGGGCCATTGAATTAACCAATTATAGGTGCCAAAGCATATAGTATATTATGGACATTATTTTCACCACTTTTCAACTTCATTCATTATTCATTCATTCCCTAAACTTTTGATTCTGTGCTTTAGCTTTCAATATATCTTATCATGTAACGTGTAATGAAATTGTTCATCACATGAACCACACATTTTCTAAGGGATTAAATCTTATAATATTTTAATTAATTCTAAAATTATAAGGTATTATTATCAATACTACTATTATATATGTAATTATTTGGAGTTAAGAATATTTCTTATACTATTTATTTTTATTATTAAATTTTAAAATTAAATTATAAGGTAGAATATAATTTTGGGATGTCATTGACCATATATAAATTAATTAAAATATGCAAATTAAAGAACATAATGATAAATTTTGCTAGTGGGATTGGTAATAAAGTTCTCATAGAGAGAGGTCCACATACACGTTCCCACTTTGTTTTTTCATTTTATGGAGTTTGTGAAGGAATCCCAGAAACTATGCTTTCCAATTTGAAGACAAATTCCTTTACTATTCCCATAAAATTGTTGGTCTATCAATTCATTTACATATGCTCATCAAACCCAACATCCATGTGTACCCAAACAATGATAATAATCATGCTAAAGTTTAATAGCTTTCTATCACTCTGTAAAAGGTTAAAATGGTCTTCAATTTTTATTTGTATTCAAAAATTTAAGTAGGAATAAAATACATGTAAAACACATGTATTTGTGCTTGAAAAAAGTTCTATGGTCGGCATAAGTTATTAGATCATGTAATAAAACTAATAATTGATCTCTAATTATTTTCCACATATTGAAAATTACATCATCATGAAAGGTATTTTGACACTTAAATTTAATAATAGTTCTTTTTTTATACAATTAAAAATATAATTATTTTTATCTATTTTTAATTAAATTAATTTTTTCTAATAAATATTTTTTTAACATGATATCAAAATTCTTATAATTAAAAATTCACAATTATTTATGCAAGCTAAAAAACAATTAAGTGAGATAGACGGTTTATTAAATATATGATTATTATATATTTTCTTTTATTACTTTAAATTTTTAAGATAAATAATTTTATGATACAGATATATATTTATTTCGAATTGTTGAAGATTACTCAATTGTTGAGTTGACATCCGAGTTATGATAATCCATTATTATCACTATTACAAAAAACCACAAAGTTACTGTGGCATAGAGAAGTGAGAGGTCTTAATAATAAGCAACAATAATAAATGTGAAACAAAAGCAAACCCTATTTTTTGTTGTGATAGAAATATGATATGATAGGGTTTGACTAACTTGAAAGGAGATGGAAGAAGAACACTAAGGTTCACAAATTAGAACTTTGTATAAATCCACAAGAATGTGTGATGATTGGTTATGGAGAAGTTAAAGAACACATTTCATATAAAGTGGCAGACCATCACACTCCTGATTTGAGTGGTCACAAAATATGGAACACTTATCAAGTGTGTGCTTTTATTTGTGTTATGACCAATACTCCAATACTTTAAAATAATACTCTCTCAAAGTCAAAGACTTTTAAAAAAAATCACATTCTCAAGCATGTATATATTATTTTGCCTTGAAAAAAAAAATCAAATTAAGGGAGGTTTACTCATTTCATGCATCTTGAGATATATAATTGATGTGATCAAATTAAAGGCTTTTTTTTAAAAAAAAAAGAAATTAATTAATGCTGTTTCCTCCAATAATTTAGAGTTTTGTTTTATTTATTTATTTATATTTGATAGTGATGATTTTTTTGTTTCATTTTTTTGTTATAAATTAGTAATAATCAATGATGCATTATTATTTGTATGTAACTAACTCACCTCTCGGATTGATAATAGGATTTAAGTGCTAGTAATTAAAAAATATTATTGTTTATGCTCATTCACAATAATAATAGAATAATTTAGATGATAATGATAAAAAAAAATACTTGGAATAATGGAAATAAATTTTCATCATTTATGTTCAAGCAAAACTTCAATAGTAGAGGGACATTAGTTAATTACCTCCTTTTATCTTTAACTTTTGGGAGGATATTTGAGAGATATATACGTACAAGTCTTAAAGAATAAAGAGAAGAGTGTCATTCTTTTTGGTCTCTATGTTCCTTTGTTTTTTAATCCTAGCCACAGTAATTATATATATGTCTCATTCTTAATCTTTTTAGAATATTTGTTAGGAATAATAATATTACTTTATTTCTTTGTGGCTAATCACGCATACTGGCTTCTTTCCAATCAACGAATGCATTTTCTCCAACTCTGATCTCACAGTAGATTTATAAGAATATTACATTCACTTTTTTATATATGTTGGATGATTCAATTTTATTGGATGAATTATTATAGTCACTAAATTAATTACATAAAGTTATATTGACCATGTATGTGTCCGTATTTAATTTGATCATATAAAAGATAAAGGTGGTAAAGATTTGACCTATCATCCCACTTTCCATGTATCATGTATGTATGTAATAATATAATATAATGTATTTTAGAGTGGATGGGTATATAATTTTGATAATATTTAAAAAGCGTGGTTTAAGATTTTATTTTTCATTATTTAATAATATTTTTAATATAGAATTAACATATAATAAAATTGAAAATCATTTTAAACAATAAAAATTTAACTTTAATTTTAATAATATTCTTAAATATTATCAAAATTTTATAATCAACCATAACTACTGCAATTATATGTAACCATCATAAAATTCATAGAATAATATAAATGTGATAAGAAAAATTCAAGTATTTTTAGAAATATTGTTTTTCCAGTATTTTTAATTACAAAATCAACAATTAAAAATACTAAAACATTAGTGATTTTAAATTATTCAAAACTTCTCATATGTGTATGTATATTTTTGAAAGCATTTTAGATATATCATAATTTTAAGTATTTTAATTATTTTAGTTATTGATCTTAATTATTATATATTTTAATTTATAATTGTGATGAACCGATGATCAATGACTAAAAGTAATTTTATAATTAAAATTAGGGTACCTTAAAATTAACAACAAAAATTACTAGAAGAATTTGAAATGTTTCTTATATTTTTACTCACAAATTGCAAATGTAGATATTTTTGGTGCTAACTTTATTTACTATTGTTGGTGACAAGACAATTCTAGAATGTGCAACACAGCATAGGTGTGGGCATTGTCATCACAATATCTTGAAGCCATAATATATAGTTGACTCAATGGATGCAATTCCTCCATGGATATAAAAGTAACCAGATACTACGTTTCTTGGTGGGTCTTGAAAAATGATGAACAAGAAGCAACATGCCCATGTGATAAACATTCATATGTGGATTATGGACTCATATGTGAATATGTTCCTAATGTTTCAAATTATTTGGTGGAATTTAAAGCTTGCTTTACCAATCTCCTATGTCCTGGTCAAAATTTAAGGATTCGGATTTAAGATAAAGCGTTTATATTTAATACCATAATTTAAGCGGTGATCTTTAATACCTTGCAATAAATGCATTTAGACCCAAAACTCGACAACGATCGAGAGAAAGGTGATTTATTGGGTGTAAGTGTGAGTGTATGAGTTCGTGATGTAATATCTAAGATTTGGAACTGTTTAATTCATCTGGAAAAAAAAAAACTTACTTTGAAATTCATATCTAATAATCAAGTTGTTAGATTTAACATGGTTATGGTTATATATAAAAAAAAAACTCTTTGAAAACCAAAGAAAAAACACTTTTAAACATTATTAAGTATATAAAGTTAACCATTGTTTTTTTTTTCTTGGCTAAACTCTTTAATTTATGTTTCAAATTCCATTTGGTCTAAAAGATTTTTTTTTTTAATCTTGTTTATCCTTTTTTCATAATTGAATTTGATTTTATTATTTAGTACATAACATGAGTGGACAAAATATAAATAATGTATTATTCAAGTGATTCAAGTCATTTTCTTTGTGTCCAGAAAAAATATAAATAGAAGAAAATTCTTTTTCGACAAATAAATAAACTAAATGAATTGGGTCGCCCTAAAAATTTAAACTTCTTGGGCCTAAATAGGCTGAGCTAGCCCTTCTATGATTTTTGTGTTGATTAGTTTCTTAATTAAGGCCCAAGAGTGACTCAAAAAAAAGTTTCTTAATTAATCTTTGCCACATCAATAATTATGTGTTTTCATTCCGCCAACCAATTCTCTCCATGTTTCACTTGATTGAAACTTTGATGTAATTATAGTCCCTTAATTTTGTTGTTAAATTATATAAATCGGCAAATCACTACATTAATTAATTACATAACCGCTCAATCTAAATAAATCTTTTGTACATAAATGTATAATGCAATTCACTAATCTAAATAATTTTTTCAATCAAAGATTTCGATAATCTGAGCTCTATTTAATAAACCCGCTGGCTAATGGGTTGCTGTATGCAGAATGCGAGATTTGAATTCGCAACACTTACTTAAGCGGACTAGTGAGCTGACCATTAGACCAACCCAAATTGGTTGGATATGATTTTCTTTAATTTCATATCAAACCCATTGCCTTTTTTTTTTATTTCTGTAGTATTAAAACCTATATCTTTTGTTTTTTCTTTTTTTCTCTTTTCTGGAAACGCATGTCCATGTCTTTTACTAGATGCAATTCTAATTTGCCTGAGAGAATGTTTTTTATATTTATTTATTTATTTTGGGTCTAGTTTTGTTTTTGGACATAATTTTGGGTCTGATTTAAGATAGACTTTCTAATAAGAAGCAAAATTTTCAGTACAAGCCCAAAGTTTTGAACCCAGAAACATAAAAACCCTAATTGACACAAAAAGGGGAAAATTCAGCCAAAACTAGATTTTTTTTCTAATTACTAACACACCCATAACAATAAGGTGCGTGCTATGGTGCACGCTGTGGCCTAGTGGCTACCATGGCTATAGAGTATGAACCAATGTGTGAGGGACACGTTGCAGATGACCCTTTGACCCTATGAAACTCAGTTGGGGTAATTTTCTTAATAACAATGGTAATTGTTTTTTTATGTGGATTACACTGAGGATTAGCTATGGTAATTGAAAGAATTAAAGTGAAAATAAAATTGTTGTGTATAGTAAATTGGAAAAAAATTGAAATTAGGATTCATCTAAGGGAAAATGAATTATTGCTTTTCAAATTGGGGAAAGCTTCGAGTCTTGGATGGAGGCACCAATATATGGAGCTTCTAGAGGAGTTATTAGAATCCTTAGCTTGTTGGCCTTGGCGCCCTCTCATGGCGGCGGCAGTGCTTGCAAGTTGCAACACTAATTGATGGCTCAAGTGTTCATCCGTGATGCAATCTGGATCTTAATCAACTTCCAAATGCTTAGCTATCTGGATGTCTTTCCTTCTCTTTATTTGGTGTTTAAATTCATCAATGACAAGGCCTACGAACTTCAACTTCGCTTCTGTTACTCTTCTAAATTTCTAATCCTACTCATCTTTCTTTAAAGGTATGAAACATAAATTTCTCATGTGAGATTGTTTCCCTCATTGCTCTGCTGAAGTTCATGAATGTTGAGATCACCTCTGCAATGCTGTTTTGTGACAACCTTTCTGCCATCCAAATGGCGACTAACCCCACTTTACATGAACGTTCTAAGCACATTGAGATTGATTACCACTTCATCCGGAAGAAAGTTGCAGCTGGGATTCTAATTCATGTTCCTAGTAAACATCAATTGGCAGATTTGCTAACTAAAGCCTTATCTTCACCACAGTTTCGTTTCCTCATGGCCAAGTTAGGAACATACAATTTGTATGCTCCAACTTGAGGGGAGATATTAGGATGGTTAAGTTAGTTTAGTTAGTGTTAACTATAATTAATTAGTTAGTTTAACTATGGTTAAGGCAGTTACAATATTGTATGTATATATATACATTGTAAAAGTTAGTTACAGTTTAATATACATCTTTCACATTCTGTGAATTTTACTCTCTCATTCTCTGGTTTAACACTATCGGCAACGTCCACCATTCTTAGATCCGGCCCCATGACATTTATTTTTCATTTTTGCCATTTATAAGCCCCGTCAATCCCAAAAATACTGAGAAATTTATTCTCATCAAAGTTACCATGATTACTGCTTAATCAGTTAATATGTTTAATGACACTGAACACATAAATGAATGCGTGGCATCCTCTCATTAGCAGGTCAACTTATAGTCATCCGTAGCCATCCAAAACGTAGGCACCTTAGAATCACCTTAACAATAAAAGAAGAAAATTTAAACACTCCTTTGGTTTTTCCTTCTCTCCTCACTGCAAGCGGCAGCTGCATCATAAGCATCACAAAAAAGATCACTTTTTGTTTTATTTTTTCTTCTCTGGGGTGGCAAATCGGTGGTTATTATTATGGGTTTGAAGAAGAAGAAACCGCTGCTTGTGCCAAGTTAGTCTCTTTTTTCCCATTTTCTATTTGATTCTCCATCTGGGTACTTGTTTATTATTGTCAAGTTTTGATTTTTGTGTTCTGGGTTGCTTTCGTTTTTGGTTTTTCAAATGATGGTTTTGTTGATTTTTTTGGGGGTGGAGGGGATTGTTGTTAAATTATATAAATAGGCAAATCGCTACATTAATTAATTACATAACCGCTCAATCTAAATAAATCTTTTGTACATAAATGTATAATGCAATTCACTTCCTCAATCTATATAATTTTCTCCATCAAAGATTTCGGTATTCTCAATTCCAACAAACTATATAAGGAGTGTGTCTGGTTTTAATCAAACTACATAAGAAGTTGATGTTTGCTTTAATTTCTAAAAATTCACTTCATATTTACTCAAATAACTTTCTTCTCTGCATAATTTGAGGTCCTCCATTATTAAAGGTATTTTCTTTGTTACTCTGCTATGGTGTTCTTTCTTGTTTACCATCTTTCTTTAATTATCTTCTTTGTTCATATAATTCTTCAATTCCATGTATTTAGTTTTTAAGAAATTATATATATATTTTTCTTTTTTTTCTTGCGGTTATTAATATGATTAATATAATGATATATTGATACATGTTTAATTTCAGATGAGACATGGGAAAACAGTTTATAATTGCATCCAAAACAAGAGGGAAAGAAAAAATCGTTTCATGCAAAGAAAAGAAGGACTCTTCAAGAAAATTTCAACGTTTTCAAAGCTATGTGGAGTTGAAGCATGTCTAATTCTTTATGATGATGATTCTTCTAAACCAATGACATGGCCACAAGAACATTCAAAGGTTCTCTCCATGATTGAAAAATATGACCTTCAAAAGAATAATGATCATGAGAGACCCCCCAAGATCTTTGATCAAGAAGAGTTTTTCAAGAACAAGAAGGTCATGGCTGAGGCTGAGATTTCTAAATTGAGAAAGAGGTTTCTCCAATTGAAGTATCCCACCGTGGATCCAATCTTCAAAAGCTTGGATCAGAACCAAGTGATGGAGTTCATTGCTATGTTGGATGGTAAAATTGAAGCTTGCAATAAAAGAATTGATGGCATGTTGAAGGGTAATCAAGATAATAATGGTAGCATTAGCAACTTCTTCAACTTTGACCAAAGTCAACTCAGTTTCATGAACAACATTCCTAATCTTCATCATGATTATTGTTTTGATCCAAATGTTACTCCTTTTGTGATAAACAATAATGGGGTGATCATAGATTCTACTACAAATAATCAAATTGGTGAATGTTATGATATGTATTGGGATGATCTTGGTGAGGTTGAGAATTTGATTAGTGAATCAAGTGAGTTATTGTTGGATTGGACTGATAATAACCCACTTGTTCATGATGATCCTAATTTGGAGAACATTATTTCTCATCAATTTCAGAATGTGTCAGAATCTTTGCAAATGTTGCCACCAACAGTGGATGAATTTTTTGCTGATGAGCATAACAATATGATCACCAATTTTAGTCATTCAACATGTATATGAAGTAGAGAGTTATGCAAATTGGAACAGCTATAGTTCTACTTCTAGACTTCTAGTTTTTTTCCCTCATAATTTAGGAAGCATTTTTTTTTTGGTATTGATTTGGGAAGTATGCTTTTTTTTTTGGGTAGAAGATTTGGGAAGTATGTTATTATCTTTGGATTGATGATAATGCTAAATTCATTCTTTCTTTTTGTTTTTTTGGTCTCGATGATAATGCTAAATTTAAAGTCAAGATATTTTCTTTCTGTAATTTCAAATAAAAACCCATGTCTTTTGTGTTTTTGGTGTAGAGACCCATGTCTTTTTCTGTTTTTGGTATTTACCCATGTCTTTTACTAGATGCAATTCTAACATCAATTTTAGCATGAGAGAATGTTTTTTTTTTTTTTTTTCATTATTTTGGGTTTGATTTAAGATAAATACTTTCATAAAAATTAAAAAAAAAATACAGGTAATTAATAATTTTCTAAACAATAAATTAGTAAAAAAAATAGAATTTTCGAAATTACTGTTTATAAAATATCCACAATGGAAGTTATAAAATATTCGAAATTTAAAGCAACTTTAACCAATTTTATATTTTTTTTAGAAAAAAAATATTTAAAACTTAAAAAAAGAATATTCAAAACATAAAAAAATAAAACATTCAATTTAAATTATTAACTAATATTAATTAAATTTTTATTGACTATTTAGCATGATTGCAAGCAAGTTACCTCCTTTAACCTTTATTTTTGGGAGGATATTTGAGAGATAGATATATACATATAAGTCTTAAATAGAATCTCATTCGTTTATGGTCTCTATGTTCATTTTTGTTTTTAATCCTAGCCACAGTAATTATGTGTGTCTCATTCTTAATCTTTTTGGAATATTTATAGGCATAATGTAACTCTATTTCTTTGTGGCTAATCACGCT
>JASCZI010181357.1:56912-68127 GCA_036250425.1 Stylosanthes scabra | reverse complement strand
TCTTTCCAATCAACGAATGCATTTTCTCCAACTCTGATCTCACAGTAGATTTATAAGAATATTACATTCACTTTTTTATATATGTTGGATGATTCAATTTTATTGGTTGAATTATTATAGTCACTAAATTAATTATATAAAGTTATATTGACCATGTATGTGTCCGTATTTAATTTGATCATATAAAAGATAAAGGTGGTAAAGATTTGACCTATCATCCCACTTTCCATGTATCATGTATGTATGTAATAATTTAATATATATAATATAATGTATTTTAGAGTGGATGGATATAAAATTTTGATGATATCTAAAAGAAAAAGCCTTCGAAAAAATCAATTTTAGAAAATTCATAGAAAATTAATATTAATTTTTTTTTCTTTTATAATTTATTATCTCTCTAATTATATTTATGGACTTCCTAACGTTGACTTTCTAGTATTATTTTATTTAAAAAATGTAGTCAAAATCAAGATTTTTTTTTCATTATTTAATAATATTTTTAAAATGAAAATGAAAAATACAATAAAATTAAAATCATTTTAAAAAAAATTTAACTTTAATTTTAGCAATATTTTTAATATTATTAAAATTTTATAACCAACCATAACCACTGAAATTATATGAAATCATCATAAAATCCATAGTATAATATGATAGGAAAATTTCAAGTGTTTACAGAAATATTGTTGTCCCAGTATTTTTAATTATAAAATCAACAATTAAAAATACTAAAACACTAATATTATTAAAATATTTGAAAAACTTTTATACGTGTATGTACATTTTTGGAAAGCATTTTAAATATGTCATAATTTTAAGTATTTTAATAATTTTAGTTATTGATATTAATTATTATATATTTTATGATTGTGATGACCAATGACTAAAATTAACTTTATGATTAAAATTAACAACAAAAAATACTAGAAAAATTTGAAACGTTTCTAATATCTCTACTCATCCCAAATTGCAAATGTAGATTTTTTTGTGCTAACTTTATTTACTATATATTGTTGATGACAAGACAAATCTAAAATGTGCAACACAGCATAGGTGTGGGCATTATCATCACAATATCTTGAAGCCATAATATATTTGGTATTGCCTATGCCCTATAAATCAGCAAATCACTACATTAATTAATTAATTAATTAATTAATTACATAACCGCTCAATCTAAATAAATCTTTTGTACATAAATGTATAATACAATTCAATTCCTCAATCTAAATAATTTTCTCAATCAAAGATTTCGGTAATCTTCTCAATTACAACGAATAAATTTCTTGAACTATAATAAGTATGAGAAAAAACTATATAAAGAATAGTGAGTCTAGTTTTAATCAAACTACATAAGAAGTTCATGCTTGCTTTAATTTCTACAAATTCACTTCATATTTACTCAAATAACTTTCTTCCTTCACATTCTGAGGTCCTCCATTAAAGGTATTTTCTTTGTTAATTTTTTTTATTGTGTTCTTTATTTTTCTTCAATTATCTTCCTCGTTCCATTAAAATTAGGTATATAATTCTTGAATTCCATGTATTTAGTTTTTAAGAAATTGTTTTTCTTTGTTTCTTGCGTTTTTTTTCCTATTGTGTTCTTTGTTTTATTTCAATTATCTTCGTTGTTCCATTAAAATTAAGTATATAATTCTTGAATTACATGTATTTAGTTTTTAAGAAATTGTTTTTCTTGTTTCTTGCGTTTTTATTAATTAATTTCTACAATAGAGATTGAAATTATTACTCATAACTTTTCATGTAATTGCTGAATTTTGTTTCATATTATTATGATTAATATAATGTTACATGTTTAATTAATTTCAGATGAATTGTAGAAAAACAATTTATAATTGCATCCAAAAAAAGCGAGAAAGAAAAAATCGTTTCATGCAAAGAAAAGAAGGACTCCTCAAGAAAATTTCAAGTTGGCAAGGTTATGATTCTAATGGTCCATTTGATTGGAGAGAAGTAAATGGAAATAAAGAGGAGGGGAGAGAAATTACAAATTTTTATGTGTAGTTTAATAAAAGAAATTTTCTTTTCTATTCTCTTCATTTCCCTTTTACTTCTCTTTAATCAAACGGAGCCTAAAGAAAAGTGTTATTGTGGATTCTACAATTCAAATTGGTGAAGATTATGATATATATTGAGATGATCTTGGTGAGGTTGAGATGAGTTGTTGGATTAGACTAATTAGAACCCACTTGTTCATGATGATCCTAATTAATTTTTTTTTTTTTTTTTGGTTTTCATGGTATCTCAACTCCACATATTAAGTACTAATCGACCAAATTTGAGTACTATGTAAGGGTTTAGGAGTTATGTTATTATTTTTGTATCGATGATAATGCTAAATTCAAAGTCAAGATATTTTCTTTAATTTTTTTTTTTGGACATTATTTTCTTTAATTTCATATCGAACCCATGTCTTTTTTTTTTTCTTTCTGGAAACCCATGTCTTTTACTAGATGCAATTCTAATTTGCCTGAGAGAATTTTTTTATATTTATTTATTTATTTATTTTGGGTCTCATTTTTGTTTTGGACATAATTTTGGGTCTGATTTAAGATAGACTTTCTAATAAAAAGCAAAATTTTCAGTACAAGCCCAAAGTTTTGAACCCAGAAACATAAAACCCTAATTGACACAAAAAGGGGAAAACTCAGCCAAAAATATATTTTTTTTTCTCTAATTACTAACACACCCATAAGGCCATAACAATAAAAGAAGAAAATTTAAACGCTCGTTTGGTATTTCCTTCTCTCCTCACTGCAAGTGGCAGCTGCATCATAACTTAAGCATCACAAAAAAGATTACTTTTTTTATTTTCTCTTCTCTGGGGTGGTGAAATCGGTGGTTATTATTATGGGTTTGACGAATTTCGTGTTGACGGTGGCTGGTGTGAGTGCGGTGGTGCTTCTTCTGAGGAGCGATGTGAAGCAATCTGCCAACATATTCAGGCGCAACGTTAAACACATCCGTAATTGGCTCGAAGAAGAAACCGCTGCTTCTGCTAAGTGAGTCCCTTTTCCCCCATTTTCTATTTGATTCTCCATCTGGGTACTTGTTTATTATTGTCAAGATTTGATTTTGTGTTCTGGATTGCTTCTGTTTTTGGTTTTTTTCAATTGGTAGTTTTGTAATTGTAATTGAAATTTTGTTTTTGGGGAGAGTGGGATTGTTAGGGTTTATGTTTTAGGGGTGGGATTTGGAATAACATATATTAGTGATTTGTTGGAAAGGGGAAATTCTGAACTTTGAAGCTTATGTTTGTGGATTATCATATTTTTGTGTTCATAGACTCAAAGTTAGCTTATATTTGATTGTATAGAAATAAGTTCTATCATCCTTCCATAGAGAGAAAAGTTATACACAAAATTAATATACTGTGTTTTATGATACTATTCTCTTTCTTACTGTTATGTAACTTATTGTAAAACATGGAGTTATTTAAGAATGGGGAATGCTAGGATTGCCGCGCGAAAAGATTTAGAAAGTTGGTTAGTGCTGGCTCAAATTATACACTATATTCCTTTTCAAAAAATTAATATATTAAGTTTCATTATGCTTTTTCTTACTTTTATGCCTTGACCTGGTGTGGTGAATGGTTTGGTGGTTTTGGAATTGAACATTTCGGGTAAGGTTCGTCAGGAATCAGCTCAAGTTTGCTGAGCTAACTACATTTAGGTCAAAATCTTCTTATATTGAGAAAGCTAGAAAGAATTGATGTCATTTATCCAAAGTAATCATGCCTAAGGGTCTCGGATTTTGATGAGGTACTAGCACTGTTAGCTTATGGATGACTAACTGTGATTGTGTTAGAATATGTTCCTTTAACCTTTTTGTTTTTCTCTTCAGGGATCACTACTTGCATATGATACTGCACAATAGTGTCGTTTGATTCGTGTAGTTAGCCCTATAAATGAATTTGATCAATGCTATTTTCCAAATAAAACACCTGATCCAGAATATGTCAGGGAACATGCCATGAACTTCGATTCAATTGATCATCTCTGCTGTTAAGCAACTACCATTAGACGTAAGGGAAACTTGGTGCATAGGATTCTGATCTGGTGTGTTTAGGGAGAGTAGATATATGTGTTGCCTTATCCTTTTGTTAATAGAGGCTATTTCTAAGATCTGAACCCATAATATCCGACATTCACCCTCTAAATAAGTACTACTTGAAATAAACTTAGAACTGTTGGTTTGGTTATTATGTTATGACTTATGAATCTATCAGAAAATAATTTGATGGTTTTTGTTGTGATTTTGAATTGCACTTTAAAGCATGTTTGTTCTATACCTTAAACCTAAACCTGCAATCTTTATTTTGTTATTTTTCTTCTTATATTGCAGTGTTGACATTGGCGATAATTCATAGATTTAACCGATTTTTCATATTGTAATATGTTCTTGCTATCCTTTTTTCAGGGAAGTGCAGAAATCTGCGAAAGAGTTGGAATCAAAGGTTCCTCCGAAAGAGACTCCTAAGGATGACAAGCACTAGATCTTTATTCAAAATGGAGTTTGCTTAGTATAGTTGTTCCTTTTTTGGTTTCCTTATGAAAATGCATGGCTTTTTGTTACTAAAATGGTTTCTTCATCTAAGTATGTTCATATTAAAGTATGAACTCTTTGAAACTCCTATTGTTCTCATATATACATAATCCATCAATAACAAAGTCATAGTTATTCTACATTCCCATTTAATTTTAGCAGAATCTGTTTTTGAATTGAATGATCATTTGAGGATGTTTATTTAAGTAAATCTGTGTTCTTTCTGTGTGGAAGTTTTGATGTAACAATAAGATTGCTATGTTTAACTTTAAATTACTTGAAAAGTATGAGTTAATCTTAGAAACAGAGACTCTACTTGCTAGATGCAATGCAAGAGTTACAAAATGCAGAAATATTAAAAGAAAATATCACTATATTTTTTTTTTTGTTTTTGTCATTTTTTAAACAGGTTTATAGGAGGTAGTTATTAAGCAATCTTAAAAGTTTAATAAGTCACCCAAAAAAAAAAGTTTAAAAATAATATAAATAATCATGGTATATTTTTTGAAGTATAAGTGTATAACACTAACTGCCCTAATAAGTATGCATAATCATGGTATATTTTACCTTATAATATATTGCAAAGATTCTAATTAGTGCGTATAGACAATGATTAAGATTTCAAAATGATTGATCAATTTGGGTTAATTACTAGCGGTGTATTTTTGTATGGAGCTCAAATTTGTAGCGAATTATGATTTTATTGATTTATAAATGTCAAAATCATTTTACATGTGACTTCTGAGGATATGGAAAAGGGATTAATAAAAAAAATTAAGAACGTCAAACTTAATAACCAAAAATTTCCTAAACAAAAAAAAAATCCGAAAATTTTGATTAACTATTAGGTGACATGTTTTTTAAAAAATTAAATATGATCGAATAATTGTGTAAAATAATAAATATATCGTAAATGCGTTAAAATTAAATTCAAACTTTTATCTTAACACTTTTTTCCTAATCAACTTAATAATTGGTATTTGGTAGGATGTGAATCATCTTCTTTTCACCAACTACATAATAATAAATAAATAGATAAATAAATAAAAAGAAAAAATGTAAAAATATCCTCTATCCTTCATGTCTTTTTCATGCTATTTTTCATGTGTAAGGATCGTGTTCTGCAGGAGAAGGGCTTTAAGTGGAATTTTTTTTCATCCTATAATTGAGGAGGAGGAGCTTAAGCTAAGGAGTAGTTTCATTTTGGTTTTTTAATGCAGAGTAAATACTTTTTCGGGCCTAGACTTTTTCATTTTCGATATGGCATTTTTAATGAATCAAAAATCACATAGCGGTCTCTAAACAATTAAAAAATTGGACAAATCATTCCTTGATACGTCACATTGTAACCTATTTTCAGGAGTTAATTTGTCTATTTTAGGGATTGATTTGTCAAATTTTTTAATTTTTTAAGGAACTACTCTGTGGTTTTTGATTTATTAAGGGTGTTATGTCCAAAACCAAAAAGTCCAAGAACCGAAAAGGGTGTTTACTCCTTAATGTATTAAACACCCTAGCTATATTTCTAGCAGAGGGACTCGTGTCACCAATTTCATCCATTACCCTAATTCAATTCCCCCTCGTAAACATAATCCTTATCCTTGTATCTCATTATAACTCGTTACCCCTCTCTGAAATTTCACTTCTTTAGTCAAGGGTGTTTACGCCATTTCATGCATCACATCGCGACAAAAATTGTAAATAAAAACGTCTCTTTCATTTTCTGAACTCCATTCAAATCACAAACCAAATAAGCGAACAACCTTGTTTCTTCTCTGCTTCTTCAAGGTAACTAACTATCTATTCTTAACTCTAAATGCTTATCTCTTATTCACGTAACCAAACACACACACACATGAATTCTGTGTCTGTAATACATTAACCAAAGTCTTGAGTTTAAGTTTGAGCTTCACTCTGCAATTGTTCTGTTCACAACTTAAACAGGATTACCTCTAATAAGAAAATATGTGAATTTTTTTCATATTGATATCATAGGAAACATTCAAAAAGATTATCACCATTCAAATTTTTGGGAACACCACAAATTATGTGTGTCCCATGAAAATCTGATTGGATTCAGTCTCAACACTATTAAGAATTTAGGATTATTTTGTAATTTTGCAACATTGGATGTAGGAATTAGGATTGTTATTACTGTTTAACTTAGTGTTACTGTTCACCTTTGATGACAGCAACAATAACAATGGATGCTGAATCACTTTTGAGGGGTGACAAGCTCATTCTAAGGGGATTATTGTTCCATGGTTTTCATGGTGTGAATCCAGAAGAAAGAATAAGTGGTCAGAAATTCATGGTAGATATAGATGCTTGGATGGATCTTAGAGCTGCTGGTAAATCTGATAACTTATCAGATTCAGTTAGCTACACAGACATATACCAGTGAGTGATAATTAACACATTTTTTTTTTCATTGTTAAATGAAATGAAGTGCTATGTCTTATTCTGCATTCTAATACTTTTCTTAGGGTTAAATAAGACTTTAGTTCTTATACAATGTGCTATTTATGATTTCATTTTAACAAAATTCCAAAGTCAGTGAAATTAGGTCTTTTGGCTCAACACATAAAACCAATTTCACTTGCCTCTAAAAAATTTTAGACCAAAACTTGAGAAAATTTCAACAGTGGCTAAATCTGTAAATTTCTAATTTTTCAAGGATAAAATGAATATTGATATTAACCCTTTTAATTATTTTTGGAAAACTTTTCTTCTAATTACATATTCTTATTTCTGCATAATTTGATGAATGCAGAATAGCACAGGAAGTTATTGAAGGGCCACCTCACAACCTTCTGGAATCAGTGGCTCACAAGATTGCAACCACAACTTTAACGAATCACCATCAGATATCCGCTGTTAGAGTTCTAGTTGGAAAGCCCCAAGTTGCAGTTAAGGGTACAGTTGATTACTTAGGAGTTGAGATTCATAGGTTCAGAAGTGATGTAGCAAACTAGAATTTAGTTTCATTTTCAGTGCTGAATGTTTTGTTGCTCTTACTTTGTCTTTTCATCACATTAAAGAATAAACTTCCAATAATGCTTGGTTGGATAAGACTTGGTTGTTATTGTTTCAAACACAAAGATTGCTGCTATGGTTTTAAATTCAATCTCTACTTGAATTAATATACAAAGATAAACAAAGATAATTCCTTTCATGCTTTACAAATTTGTTTATGAACGAAGCTTTCTCAGTAACCATTTCTTTCTCAGATTATCATCCAATGCCATAAACATCCTTGCTCTTCTTTCATCTTCCAAAAGTTCACATGCATCTAGTATTAGATCCTCATCTAAGCCTGGTATAGCTTGAAGCACACTAATGGCCTTATGTATGGCTGCGATTTTCTGGTAGAATTCTTTTCTCCATCAATATGCAATGCTCTGTCATCTGCATTCAGGGGTGGCTTGGTATCTGGCACCGGTTTCTTTCCTTTTCTTTTCAATTGGTGGTTTTGTTATTGAAATTTTGTTTTTGGGGGGTGGGATTGTCAGGGTTTATTGTTTAGGAGTGGGATTTGGAAAAACATATATTGATTGGTTGGAAAGTGGAAATTCTGAACTTGGAAGCATAAGCTTTTGGATTATCATATTTTTGTGTTCAAAGTTAGGTTATATTTGATTGTAAAGAGAGAAGTTCTATCATCCTTTCATAGAGGGGAAAAATTATACACTACATTGATTTTCAACACAAAATTAATATGTTATATTTTATCATACTTATATGTCTTGTGCCGGTAATATCAATGTGTAGGAAAAGAAAAAACATGTACAACATGGAGTATTTCAGAATGGAGAATGTTATGGCCACCACTTATGTTTGTAAAGATTAGGCGGAGATTGCTGAGCTTTGATCTGGAGTCGTGAATGATATGGCGGTTTTGAAATTCGATATTTCAGGCAAGGTTTGTCAGAAATCAGCTCGCGTTTGCTGAGCTAACTATGTGATCAAAATCTGCTTATATTTAGAAGGCTAGAAAGAATCTGCATCA
The DNA here is from genome assembly GCA_036250425.1 of Stylosanthes scabra. NCBI lineage: Eukaryota > Viridiplantae > Streptophyta > Magnoliopsida > Fabales > Fabaceae > Stylosanthes > Stylosanthes scabra. The sequence continues at coordinate 59,549 of JASCZI010181357.1, read as the reverse complement.
TTTATCATAACTTTCATAAGTAATCATGCTTATAGGTCTTGGATTTTGATGAGGTACTAACAGTGTTAGCATATGAATGAGTAACCATGGCTGTTTAGAAATATGTTACTTTAATCCTTTTTGTTTTCCTCTCTTTAGGGATTTCTACTTGTCTATGGCGCAGCAAATAGGACTTGTTAAGACCAAATACAACAAGGTACATGATTTAAATCTGTTTAGTATCATAGTATGAATGAGTTGGATCAATGCTATTTTCCAAATAAAACACCTGATCCAGAATATGTCAGGGAACATGCCATGAACTTAGCTTCGATTTACCATTAGACGTAAGGGACACTTGTGCATATGACTCTGAAATAAACTTAGAATTAATGGTTTGGTTATTAAGTGAGTCAAAATGTATGACTTATGAATCTATCAGGAAATAATTTGATGGCTTGTTGTGATTTTGAATTGCACTTCAAAAGCATGTTTATCCTAAACCCCAAACCTAAACCGCCATGTCTTTAGTTAATTTTCTTCTTATATTGCAGTGTTGACATTGGCGATGGTTACTTTTTCTGTCGATTATACATAATTCATAGATTTAACCGATTTTTCAGATTGTAACATGTTCTTGCTATCCTTTTTTCAGGGAAATGCAGAAATCTGCAAAAGAATCGGAATCAAAAGTTCCTCCGAAAGAGACTCCTAAGGAAGACAAGCACTAGATCTTTATGCAAAATGGAGTTTGCTTAGTATAGTTGTTCCTTTTTTGGTTTCCTTATGAATGCATGGCTTTATTGTTATGAATGCATGAATTTTTGTTACTAAAATGGTTTCTTTAACTATGTATGTTCATATTAAAGTATGGGAAGATTTTCAGGTATATGGATATCGGTTTATCGATATACCTGTAATCTGTAACCGTTGAATTTTATTTATATTTATATTTTAAATGTTTTTAATCAAAATCAACGGTTACAGATTACAGGATACCTGAAAACTTTCCTAAAGTATGAACTCTTTGAAACCCCTATTGTTCTCACATATATACATAATCCATCAATAACAAAAGTCATAGTTTTTCTACATTCCCATTTAATTTTAGCAGATCTGTTTTTGAATTGAATGATTATTTGAGGATGTTTATTTAAGTAAATCTGTGTTCTTTCTGTGTGGAAGTTTTGATGTAACAATAAGATTGCTATGTTTAACTTTAAATTACTTGAAATGTATGAGTTAATATTAGAAACAGAGACTCTACTTGCTAGATGCAAGAGTTACAAAATGCAGAAATATCAAAAGATATCACTATCATTTTTTCTTATTCTCTCAAAGTAGACATTTTGTTTATTTTTATGTTCATCTCATTTTTTTAAACAGGTTTATAGTAGGAAGTTATCAAGCAATCTTAAAAGTTTAATGATAATATACATAATCACGGTATAATTTGTTAAGTGTAACACTTGCTCTCAACGAGAATAGAAATCTCGTGTGGAACAGAAGGATAAAAGCTCGTTTGATTCTAATTTTCAGTATGAATACGAATCGTGATTCATGAATGCGTGGCCTAAATAGCTATATTGATCCATATGCTTTGTCTTGAAATATATTGTAAAGATTCTATTAATCATGCAACTAGACCGTTAAATTGAGTTTAGATTTGTAGCAAATTAATCCTTGAGCTACCGATTTAGAGATATCATGAAAAAAAATATCAAAATGATTTTAGTTGATTTATAATTGATATAGTCGTTTTACATGTGACTTGTGAGGGGTGGGAAAAGGGATTAGTAAAAAAATAATAATAAAAGATGTTAAGAAAGTCGATAACAAAAAAATTCCCAAAAAATATTCGAATCTATAACTTTTCGAGGGGTGGAAAAAGGGATTATAAAAAAATTTAATAAAAGATGTTAAGAAAGTTAATAAACAAAAAATTTCAAAAAAATATTCGAATCTAAAACTTTGAGTTTAATTTTGATGCATTATCAAGTGAATTGTGATTTAAAAAAACACATAAGGAGAAAATAATAATAATAAATAAATAAATAAATAAAGTAAAAATATTCCCTTTTTATAACCATGGTTCCACACGTCCACCACCATAATCCATAAAAATGTCTCTTTTGTTTTGTTTTGTTTTCTTTTCTCTCCATTCAAATTACAAAGCAAAGAAGCCATCAACATTGTTTCTTCTACTTCTCCAAAGTAACTAACTGTCTATGCTTATCTCTTATTCATGTAACCAAACACACACACACACACATATGAATTCTGTGTTTGTAATACATTAACCAAAGTCTTGAGTTTAAGTTTGGTTTTGCAACTGTTGAAAACTCAGATGAAAAAGCTTCACCCTGCAATTGTTCTATTCACAACTCGAATAGATTACCTCTAATAAGAAAATATGTGATTTTTTTTTTTTTTTTTTTCATATTGATAGCATATGAAACATTCAAAAAAGATTATCACCATCCAAATATTTGGTAATTTGGGAACCCCACAAATTATTTGATTCAAAAGGTTCAAAATCCTCCAACACTGTTAATAATTTAGGATTGTTATTACTGCTTAACTCAGTGTTAATAGTGTTCACCTTTGATGACAGCAGCAACAACAATGGAAGCTGAATCACTTTTGAAGGGTGACAAG
>JASCZI010181357.1:36337-56809 GCA_036250425.1 Stylosanthes scabra | reverse complement strand
CATGGTAGATATAGATGCTTGGATGGATCTTAGAGCTGCTGGTAAATCTGATAACTTATCAGATTCAGTTAGCTACACAGACATATACCAGTGAGTGATAATTAACTCAGTTTTTTGAATAGTTAAAATCAGAACAACAATTGCTGAATCCAGTTATCATGTTCATTGTTCTGCATTCTAATACTTTTCTTAGGGTTAATATTTGTGATTTCATTTTGAAAAATTCCAAAGTCAGTAAACCCTAAAACTGTAAATTGCATATATTAAGCCTTTTAATTATTGTTTGGGAAACTTTACTTCTAATTACATATTCTTATTTCTGCATAATCACTATGTTAATATATGAAGCATTGATGAATAATGCAGAATAGCACAGGAAGTTATTGAAGGGCCACCTCACAACCTTCTGGAATCAGTGGCTCACAAGATTGCAACCACAGCTTTAACCAATCACCATCAGATATCTGCTGTTAGAGTTCTAGTTGGAAAGCCCCAAGTTGCAGTTAAGGGTACAGTTGATTACTTAGGAGTTGAGATTCATAGGTTCAGAAGTGATTTATCAAACTAGAATTTAGTTTCATTTTCAGTGCTGAATGTTTCTTTTCATCACATTAAACTTCCAATAATGCTTGGTTGTTATTGTTTCAAACTCAAAGGTTGCTATGGTTTTAAATTTAATCTCTACTTGAATTAATATACAAAGATAAACAAAAAATAATTCCTTTAATTACAAGTTTATGAACGAAGCTTTCGCAGTAACCATTTCTTTCGCAGATTATCATCCAATGCCATAAACATCCTTGCTCTTCTTTCATCTTCCAAAAATTCGCATGCATCTAGTATTAGATCCTCATCCAAGCCTGGTATAGCTTGAAGCACACTAATGGCCTTGTCTATGGAAAAAGTATCTTCTTTCTTAGTTTTCTTTGATAGAGACGCAACCGCAACTGCCATGTGTTTCAAAGCTGCTGCCATACCCTTGCCATCGTTTCTCGCCTTCTTATATTCATTCAAGGGGGTATCAAGTTGGAGCCTCTTTTGGTGACCGGAAATCTTTCTTCCTTCGCCTAAATGCGGAGGCTCTTTATCTGCATTACGGAGAGGCTGAGATTTTCTGGTAGAATTCTTTTCTCCATCAATATGCAATGCTCTGTCATCTCCATTCGGGGGTGGCTCGGTATCTGGCATCAATTTCTTGCTGCCACAAGATCCCTCTCCAGAATTCGGTTTGCAAGCATCTTCATCGCGACATAATATGCACATGCTAGAATAGAAAGGCATGCTTTTAGTTCTATATATCCTGTAGTTGTGATGTACCTGCAAATATTCGCGATTAGACGACAGTATAAAACGAAAAACTAAAATGAGGAAAAGCACTTTCAACTTCATACTCTGATGCAGTTTTCCCAAACTCGGTCATCAGCCACAACCTTTTGCTGCGCCTTATCCCAGCTAAAACCTTCTTTGCTAAGTAGAACGTTTATGGAGCAGTAATGCCTCCTGAGGACAACCAAACGGTTCTTCAAGACTGCCTTACCACAACAACATCCGAATTTTTCATTGAACGACTCTGTCATGTCTACCCAGGCTTTCTTCTTGAACGAACGACCAACCTTGTTCCCTTCTTGCATCTGATTCAGCATAAGATCAACAAAGAATTGGTCCTTCGTCGGCGACCAGTCAATTTTACTTTGACTAGAAACGGTAGGGACTGTCTCATCATCATCTCCTTTGCCAGCAGTTCCTTGATCATCCAATTCTTTTGAGGCGATTTCTGAGACAAGATAGCTACTCTTCATAAATTACTCAATTCAGTGAATAAATTTAGAAGAGATTTTCTTTCAACCATACAATAAATTTTACTGATCAATGCTTCTACCTTCATTTTCGAAGCCTACATCAAAACATGAAAGGCTGTATCTCCCATCAGCAACTGAATGGCCAAAGATTTTGCACAGATCATCATAATAAGGAACAACCCTTTTTCTAAAACCTTGAAAATCCGGGTGAACCTGCACATAAAAAAACACTCTCAATTTCAATGTAAACTATACATTAGTGCTTGTGGAATATATGATGCATGGGAAGTATATAGTATATACCTTAAGATATTCATCCCATGTTTTATCATCAGCTATGATCATGTTTAGTTCTGAATCCCACCGGAATCCATTTTGACTGAGAATCATTTTGACATCATTGTATTGCTTCCTGAATCGTTTGTGTCGGTTCTTCAATGCATCTACATCATACTTCAATCCGAATTTAGTGTTAAATTGTTCAACCATAACCAGCCATGCTTGCTTGCTAATGACTTTGCTGATTCTGTTCCCTAACTGCAGTTGAGATAGCAAAAGCTCAAGAAAATATTCGTTTTGAGATGGATTCCAATTAGCCCTCAAGCTGTCCAAATTAACGGAAGAACCCTTTTCGTCTCCCATTGCATCACCTGTGACTCAAATAGATTACTATCTTAGAATCATTAATAGAATTTCCCTAATTCTTAGCCAACTTAAAATGATAAATCAGCTGTAAAAGTGTACTACAATTCATCAACCATGACAACTTGTATATTGAAATCTCCTCTAGTCTTAGTGCACTTGAATCTATTGGCAACACTATAATCAACCACAGCATATTTCACTATGAATTTTCATAACAGCAACAAATGTAACAAGAACTATCCCTGATCGTAAGATATGTATGTGTTTAAAGTTCAAATGTAACAATAAATATCTTTTACTAATTTCATCTAAAGTGACAATTCTGGATAAATTTTGCTGGCATGAACATGATTCTAGAAATGGGCAACAAACAAAATATACTTCTCAAGAACTGAACACATTCTATGTAATGTGTAGGACATTAACCTTAGCCAAAACACAGAGGTAGGTAATGTAAGTTTGAAATACAATCTAGTGCTAAATTGGTTGGTAGATCTCATTCTCACAATTCAAATTCAATGAACTTTGACATGATACACAAACAAAATATTCAGGAAGAAACAGAGTCAAATTACAAGTTAATTCAGTTAATCATTTTTATGTGTACGAATCCATCAAATTTCAGCTCAATGAGATAACTACATAAAAGTTAAATGGCTTGATCTTACTGAATCTTATTACACTCTCACAGTCTCACTCACTATATCCATTAAAACCATTATACATGCTTGCAATTTTCAAAATATGTATCATTAACTCCAAATTGGAATCTTTCTCTTATTCACATTAAAATTTTGAACCTTTATTGATCATACCAGGAACACAGATCAAAGGGTCATTGAACAAACAATCAATTTCAATCCTTTCGATAGTTGGGATATCAATCAATCAAAACCCTAAATCTGTGTTTGGATGATAAGAAAGTGAGGAGAAATTAGGTAAATGGGACTTACAAAAACAAACAACGGCGAGGAATAGGAGCGAGCCAAGCAAAGTTATTTGAGAATTAAGAAGGAAAAATGATGTGAGTTGTGAGGGAGCTTTCAAGTTTCGATCTTTTGTTAAAGAGAAGGGAATAGGATTATTCCCAAAACTAGAGAAAGGTTCTGTTTGGCTTAGCTCTCTTTGAACTTTAATTTCTTTTTTTAAAAATATTAAATACAATATCTTTCTTTTTTTTTTAATAAATATTCATGAAAGTAATACTTCTAATTATATTTAAATTATATAATAATTATAAAATCTTTGTAACTTATAAAATATAAAATATAATACAATATTATTTCATGTATATTATTTGTAATAGGCATTTTACTCCTTTTAAAATAAATCATATTTATAAATTATTTTGTTTTGTTTAAAATAAAATGTGTAGAATTTTGGAGCTTAATCCCACCTTTTTCCTTACACCAAAATAATTTGCATCCAATGATAGAATTATAAGCACAAACACAAGTCAAATTAGTATAACCTTACCCCAAATCTTATTAGTTAGTTACCTCTCATCTTATTCATTTCAATTTTCAAGCAAGAAAAGTTATACTTGTACTCTAATTTTACTTTAGACCAAGCTAATTTTCCTCTCTTTTATATTTCATTGTTATTGGATGGGACTATATGAATATTTCAATATGATGTGGGTCTCAAAACAAATCATAAATACACATTATTAGCATTCAGTGTCACCTTTTCTCTTTTTAGTTTTTTCTTCTAGGACAGAAAAAAACATATAGGTGTCATAAGGTTAATAGATGATGCTTTGATAGGATTCATTTCTCCTATTACCCGCCTAATAAATTAGCGGTGGAATATCGCATAGCATGAGTAGTTGCCCCCACTATAAGATATTACAAAATAAATAGGGTATGGTATGTACATGTACCACTAATTATTATATTTTGGATTTGCTTTCTAAAACATTTTTTTTAATTATGAGAGCATTCAATTTGTTAAACATTTAATATATAGTCAAAACTCCTATGACTTTTTAATATAAATTATACATATTAATATACAATTAAATTTATTTTTGAAGAGTCAAACACAAACCCATTTAAATGTTACCACTTATATTTAAGCAAGAATAAAAATTCTTTTTACTATTGATTTTTTAACACTTTTTTTACTAAATAAAAATGATAATAATTTGAAGATAGAATAATATTTATTATATATTTTTTAAAAATTTCAATTTTTAGCGTGAACTAAGATATTCACTGGGCAAAAGTTTAGCGATTAATTTTTCGATACTGCAGAGACAAAATGAACGATGAACGACACTACCAAATAAGTAAATCAATTCCTATTTTCTAAAAAGAATCGAATCGAAAAAAAATAATTAATAAACACGTATCCTCTATATGCGCTAATAACCTGCTCTGTTTTTTAAAATTTCAATTTAGTTTAACAATTTTTATGGCCAGTGATATAGATAATTGATAATTCACATTCCAAATCAAGCATAAGAATCTGGTTGAATATCACTTCCTCACTCTCTCACTTTGCTTAATACCAAAGCCATTATATTCTCAGACTCTCTTTCACCAAGGCAATCAACAAAGCAAAGCACAACAAATCTAATTCCAAATTTCCATTTTTTTCCCAACACATTCTCATTCTCTGCCCACTTTAGCTCCAACAACTCCTTAACACATGTCACATAAAATTTTCTTCGTACTTTGTCTTACAACACCATTTTTGGCTTTCACTTTTTCTGTTACAGAAAAAAACCTTATTTTTACCTAACAAGCTTCACTTCACTTCACTTCTGTTTTTTTCTCCATGCTGTGTTCTTCTCATTTTTGTCCCCACGTGTGGCCCCCTATTAAGCTTTGACCCTTCAAACTTAGTTTTCATCAATTTCATTACACAGCAGCGACAGCACACACATTGTAAATTGTTATGTAAGAATTTTCCTTTGTTTTTATTTTCCCATCCCTATTCTCTCTGTGCCTCTCTTCAAAGTCCATTCCTTTGTATTAAAAGTCCAAACTTTTTTAATATTTTCTTGTTATGCATTTGGATAAAATATTGGGTTGCTTTAGTTTTTAACATTTTTGTTTTTCATTTATTTGTTCCCATATTTGATTTGATTTTATGGTGGATTTAATTTGCTAAGTGGAAGAATCAAGAAACCACCCATGTTATGTACCCGTCTTGGTGCTCTCAATTCAGCTGGTTTTGTCTCTCTGATTGTGGATTGAATCATTATTAGTTGCTGTTTCTTCTCTTTGAGATCTGCTATTTTTCTGATTCTGGGTTCTCATCACCATAAGAAGGGTATTGAAAATCACAACCCCAGAAAGTGAAGTTTCATGTATGTTTGTGTATTTTATATTATTTTTATTGGGCTTTCAATAAAGTTTGTATCTTTTTAAGCAGCAGCTTCTTCTGGGGTAGTTTGATATAGTTTCCTTGAAGTTTTTTTCTGAATTGGTGTTCATTGAGCTCCTTTAGTTCATGCTTGTCTCAATGGAATGGTGTATATTGATTTTAAGGCTGAAATTTTGATTTTTGACTTTCATGTCATATAATTTCATTTAATTTCCACTTGCCACTCTGAGTTTATTAGCTTTTGATTGGTTATATGCTACAATGGAATCACCATAGCCAATTGAACAGAAGAAACTTTTTGGTGTTTTAGTTTTACTAAGCATTGTTGAATTAGTCATGAGTGGCTAGTTTTGTTTAACTATATTGAATTGAATTTCTTCTGTTGTTGATTTAGGTGCAAAGTAGGAACTTGTAAATTGTTGATCACATGGTGTGTTTGACATGAATTTCTAAGAGAAGGCTTGTTCCGATTTTCCGGGAGATACAAAGATGGAGAAGAAACAGAAGATTGTACAGTATAGAGAAAGACTTGATAGGACCCTTGCCTCACCTGATCTTACCAATGATTCGATGCTCAAGAAACTCGTCGAAAGCCAACTTGTATGTTCTTCAGAACAAGAAGTAGAAGGTCATAACATTACTAGTATGGTGGAGGCATTATTTTTTAGTTAAAATATTCTTTTATGTTTTCTTAAGATGCTTTGTTTGATTGGTTAGGATACAAGGAGAAGTTGATAGAATTGAAGACTGCAGAGGTATCTACTTTTCTTGATATGTTAAGGAGTGCTTCTTCAGATGATACCGGAAGGTCTAATACATCACACGCTGATTGGAAAGTATGTCATCTACCATTGATATATATATATATATATATATATATATATACTGTATCTTTCAGAAATTAGGCATAACATGTTTGTCCAAAATTTCCGCATTACCCCACTACTTCAAAAGTTATCTAAAAGCATGAATCTTATTGAATGACTGTGTAAAACTCTTTATACTGTCAGTGTATCAAAATTAAACTCATAGACTAATATAGATACTTGAAGTGTTCAATCAAACTAGTGTTAAATATTGATAACTTCACTTCTTTCGACAGTTAAAACAAGATACTGAAGAGTTTCGTGTCATGTATCGGGAAGGACCAGAGGGAACTCCCTTTCATACATTGCTAGTTGAAGGCTATGTAGATGCGCCTATCGATGTTTGTGAGTCAAAATGGATTAGTAGCACCACCCTTGTGATAAAAAAAAGTCTGTTCTCTTGATTTCAACATGCATCTCTTACTAGTTTCTTTTTGTCATTACAGGTTTATGCATCTCATGGGAGGCCTCTCTCTACAAAAAATGGTGAGAACCATGTTTTCTATAAGCCGGGATACTTTATCTCGAATCCTATTAATGTAGTCTAGATAAAAATATAACTGATACTTTGTTTTTTGCAAATTTCATTCATCAGGTGGCCTCAATCTACTGTTCCAACTTTCAAAATCCTAACATGTGAGTGTTTGCGCAAGGTCCGGATCAGTGAACAAATATCACTAGTGAGGTTTGTCACAATTAGCCTTGTAATGCTCTCTTTAGTGTGGCGAAAGTCTTGACTTTTAAATGCTGATTTTACTTTGAATTTTGGAAGAAAGGATGAAGGTTTCATGGCCGCTGTCTATGAGGGAGGCTATAGTGCACTACTATCTGTTCGAGTACTTTCAAGATGACTTGATCGTTGTTCTTACAAATTCGGTATGCAACTAACTAACTAACCAACTAAATCATCTTTTGTTCACTTCTTTTGGAAAATGTTAATTCTGAACTAGTTCTAATCTTTAAGGAATTTGTACTTAATTTGCTTTCAGGTTCCTGAGTCAAATAGTGTCAATTCGACCATCAACGGTTTCAATGAGGTGATTCCTGAAGCAAAGGATGTTGTGAGAGTCGATTTGGTAGGGGGATTTGCATTACAGAAGGTGACATCAGAAAGAAGCTACTTTCGGTGAGTTTTATAAGTCTGCTCAAACATAAAGAAGTTACCGAATGAAAATTTAATTTTAATTAAGCAAACATGATTGAAAAGGCTTCAAATTTTGTAGGACAATAGCAAATATGGACATAAAGCTGGATTTTGTGCCTCCATCACTCATAAACTTTATTTCGAGGCAGTTGATTGGCAATGGTTTCAGGCTCTACAAGAAGGTCGCAGCTTCTCTCCTGATATCAACATCTTTTATTTCGGATTCGACTGATATTTATTATGTTGCTACTTTATGTCATCCATAATAGTTCAATCTATAACAAAGAAGAATAAGTTAATAAAATGTTCACCATCTAATATATTCTCTAACCAAATTAGTATCTTCATTACTATTCGATAAGTTATTTTTTGAGTTGTTTGACGTTAATCAATCCCTCGTTTCGATGCAGACTGTGGCTTCTATGAAGAGCCATGGTGAAGAAGAATTGAGCAAGGCCTTGGGGGATCCGTTATATGTTAGAATTCGCGAATCTCTATATAGCAGTAACGGATCAAAGGCTAAGGTCATTGAAGAGCTTGAGCTTAAACAAGATGTGAAAATTCTCCCTTCTGCGGAGGACCTCGTTGAAAATAAGCAAAATGAGGCAAAGGATGCAGTGGAAGAGGATAGAAACAATCAAGAAGCAAATATTATCACATCAATGGTGGTGAATGGAGTAGTAGCAGATAACAGCAAAGCAATCAGTGAGATCATCGAAGTAGATAGCGAAGATATTGTACAAAGTGTGGTGGAGAATATGGTAGTAAATGAGATTCCAAAAGAGGAACCCGGTACTAGTGTTTCGAAGAGCAAAAAGAGTGTACATACCAGCTCAGAGGTAGCACAAGCTCTAGAAACATTAGACAAGGCTATTTCGGTGGTTCGGCAATACAAGCTTCACTCGCATTCGCCAAAGTTTACTCTCCCAAGTTCAAGAGATGAGGTTGCTGTTGAAGTAACAAATAGGGATATACATGAAAGAATTTCGCAAGAAGCAGCTAGCATTAACTCTGACTTAAGGTGATGTTGCTATCTATGTTTGTTTGAAGGAATGAAATTTTATGCATGTATATGATTGTGTTCTTCCACATGGTTTGTTTTGGATTTGGAAGCTAATTTCTAGAGTACAAAACTAGCACAAGCTTAATTTGGTTTTGAAATTTTTTGCATATGTTGTGTTAGAATTCATGATAATAACTTAAAAGTAAACTTGATATTCAAAGTTTGTTGTGATTTCATCCCTAAAGTCCCTAACTATGTAAATCATGCAACGATTGTTAAGGGATGAAATTGTCCAATGTTAAAATTGTTAGAGGCCGAATTGAGGATTTAGTCTGTATATAATTCTTGCTTTTGTATTGAGTTATTGTTTTCTTTTGGTTCCCTCAGGTACACAGGAACAAATTCTAACTTGAATAAAGTGGACTCTAACATACCAGCATCACCGGAGCAGAAAGCAACAACGCCGGCCGAATCGGAAAATAGGCTAACTCCAGACCAAAGAATACTTGATAACAAGCAACTAAAATTCGATTCGGTTCCAGATTTGTCTCTAGATGACCCTAATAAGTCAAGTGATAAGAAAAAAATAAACACCATTGTACCCCAAGACATGTCTTCAAATGTGTCGAAGGAGCCGAGCAGGCGGCGAAGAAAGTTTCCATACTTGTGTTTTCTCACTTTCTGTTTTAGCTAAGTTACTAGGTAAATACTAAGTGGCAAAAGCTCAGAAAGAAAAAGGGTATATGCAGTTTCATCTTGTGAACTTGTATGTTACTTGTAATATTAAAAAAAAAAGCATGTTTGGTTTAAATTTTCCCATTGAAATGAGCCGTTTAAGGCACATTTATAGGAAGTGATTCAATACTAGTTTCTCTTATTGGCAGTTTGCATTTTGCATTTTGCAAGCCTCAAATGGTGTGCAAAGTGCAAACCACAAAACATTGTTCTAAGCCAAAAGGGGTGTTCCCTTTAGTTTTTGTTTAAACTTTAGAGTATAGTTGTGAACTATTATATATTTTAATATATTTTATAAAAAATTGTCGTATGACGTCTTTCGATAATTAATTTTACGTGAGTTTTTACTTTTATTTAAAGAGTAAATTACAAAAAATAATTATGAAGATTTTGAAACTGATAAAAATAATTACGAAATGTGAGTTTCAACCTTAACCTTTGTCAGGAAGGTTTTAAAATTGATGAAAATAATCACGAAAAATTCAACAATAAAAATACTTTAAAAATGTAAAATTTTAATAAAAATAACAAAAACACTTAGATAGCTTACATAAAATTTGGTTTTTGGATATATAAAAAATGTTTTATTTATATATATTATATGTGTAATGAACAATAAGCATGATTAAAAAGATAAAGTTTAGGGAGATCATAATTTGTTAGTAAATAAGTGGTCAATAGGTTTTTTTTATTTTTTTTCTTTTTTTTTTACCACATATTATTTTTCTAATTACACTAATTGGCTCTTTATTAGTCTCCTAATATTGGTTCCGTAATATTACTCAATTAAAAATTAGTAAACATCCATTTCAATAATGGTCATTTATAATTTATCTATTTCTCTAATTTTTAAATGATTGAAAATTGAATTGAGGTTTTAAATCATTAGAGATGACGTCGTTGAAATTAAAAATGTGCTTGGATATACTCGGATAAGTGTGTAGTCTTAAAAATTTAAAATAAATCAAACATAACTAAATTAACCTTTATATTTCTGATGAAATTACCAATTAGTCCCCATAAAGGCGTAAAAGTATAAAACTGTAGCTCGTTGCAGCATCTTCAATTCTTCATCTTCCCAAGAAACAGGAATTGCAACCTTCCCCTTTTTTCTTCTTCTTCTTCTCCTTCTTTCTAGAACCCTCACCTTCTAAAATAACACAATGTTGAAGAAGAAAACCACCACCACCACCACCCTCTTCACCATTTTAAGACACACTACACCTTCTGTTCCTAAACAACACTCACCTTTAACCTTTTCTTCTCATTCTAATACCCATTTTCTTCATAAATCACTGCAATCTCCACCTTTTTCACCCAAAGACCGTTCCTTTCATAACCCAACTTGGTTCTATTCTTTTGGGTGTCTAACCTTTGATGGGAAAAGGTTGTACTCAAAATCTGCGGAGAGTGTGAAAGAAAGAAGTAGTAGGTGCTGGAACTGCCATGCTGTGCATGAATCAACAGCAGCAGCAGCAGCAGCAGCACCGTTCTTGGTTTGTGATTCGTGCAGGTGCATTCAACCCTTGGATGATTCTGTTGACTATTTCGAGATTTTTGGATTGTAAGTTTCAATAGGGTATTTTTTTTTTAATTGTTTGGGTGATTGAACTTATTGTAAAGTTTTGTTCTTTGTGAGATAATTCATTCAACTTGATTGGTTTCTGAGATAGCTGTGCAAAATTGAAAGGTGTGGAAGTTTCATGATTGGTTTTGTTGTTTTTGGGTGATGAATTTTATTGCAAAGTTTTGATCTTTTTATATGATTCATCTGTTTTTCACCTTGATTGGATGGTTAAGTATTGCTGAGAAATGGAAAAGGAGAAGTGTGGGATTGTAACTTATGCTTGCTGTTGATTCAGTGTGTTCTCAGGCATATGAAAATTTTACTGATATGGTGATTTTGATTCTTAGGAAATTGCTGCTGTTTATGGTTTTGTTTTTGTTTTTCTGTTCCGGATTATGACTTAAAGTATACTTAATGTTTTGCCTATAGACATAGTTTATGGTAGAGCAAAATGCCATCATTTCAATTGTAGTTCGGTTTCTTTAATGAAGAAAAGAGGAATGTATTGATCTATTGTCTGAGAAATTTGATAGATTGGTTTAGAAATTAAGAAGTGTTTTTGTTTATCCCCCTCAAACGTTAAAACAGGTCGAAGAAGTATGATTTAGAGGGTGTGAACTTGGAGGGCAAATATAAAGAGTGGCAAAAGAAATTGCATCCTGATTTAGTACATTCAAAATCTCAGGTTGGTTCGCTGGGATAACCTTTCTTCGTCGATATTTTCTCCCTGCACTTCTTTGCTTTGCTTCTTTACTCTTTGGTGAATCGGTTGGAGGTTAGCGAATTCGAATGAGTTCTAGGAGAAACTAACATTTTTGTTTAATCCTGTTGTTTGTTTAGAAAGAAAGAGATTTTGCTGCTGAGCAATCTGCAAGGGTGATTGATGCATACCGTACACTTAGCAAGCCTTTGTCTAGAGCGGTTTACATGGTAAGCATACTCACCTGTGAAGATTCCGAAATTCTCAAAGCTTTATTAGTGATGAGGAAATTTTTTTGTTGTACATCAAGAACTACTAAATCAAACTTGCCATAGTTAGGCTTCTCTTCAATATTGTCAAATGTTTGTTGCATCATGTTGGTAATAAATGCTGTACCATAATTTTCCCCCAGATGAAGCTTGACGGAGTACAAGTTGATGAGGAACAAACAATTTCAGATCCGGAATTACTAGCTGAGGTGATTGAATATTTGGCTAATTTGTTTCTAATTAATGTGCAAAGAGACCTAGATTCCTAAATTTAGCTTCTATTTCCTTTGTGTTTAACTTATACTGCAGATTATGGAAATTAGAGAAGCGGTTGAAGAAGCAACTGACTCAGAGTCTTTGAAGCAAATTCTCTCTCAGGTATGTCTGGAAACTCAAATTTTCAAGGCTTGCTCCAAGGACATTGCATAATTAATTATTAATTTTGAATCATAATTACTTTGATGTTCTTCTTCATATCGCCGTGTCATTTTCATTCAGATGGAGGAGAACCTGAAAACTTGGTCAAACACCTTTGCTACTGCCTTTCAAAGTCGGAACTTCGAGGAAGCACAAGATTCGATCCGTAGAATGACTTACTATAGTCGTGTAATTGATGAAGTTGTAAAGAAACTTTAGTGAAGGTAACATCATCATTCCTTTTGCTTAATTCCTTAGGCTACACTTAGTAAGGATGAAAGTAAGAAATTTGAAAACAAGAATTGAACATTTGGCTGAACTGAGAGTCGAGAGATTAATGTTACTGAAATTAATTAGAAAAATAAAATAGTGATACTTGGTTTACAATTTTTTCTCAATTATTTTTGCAGGATATTATTGCCATGGTAGCCCCCTTCTGCTGTTTATTCTTCCATCCTTTCACAATAAAATGTATATTTCTTTCTACAACTTGTGGTTCCATCATATATCTACATACTTATTAAGCTGCCCTTGTAACTATGGGTTTTGCCTCTGATTTTATTTTGTTTATTTTCTTTTTCAGGATTAGCCATATCAGTGCAGTGTAGGCTTCAAACATGATGCTATTCCTTTTTGGGGGAGCAGAATCATAATCTCTTATGCATGAAGAATTTGAATAAGTCACATTCTTGTCCCAATGAAGTGGCCTATTAGTAAATGATCAATTGATATTGATCTAATCAAATGTCTCATAGGACCTCATTGCCCATTATGAAAATGAGGGAAGATTACATTTTTGTCAGAAGATGATGAATCAGATGCTATGCAGAAGCACCCTTTTTACATATTCATCCTAACCAACACTTTGTATTCCTTATTAATAATATAATAATGATTATAAAGAGTGGATGAGCTTGAGAATTTTGAGAAAACACACCAGTGTTTTATGTTGTTGTAGCAATGGATTAGACATTTAAAGAGCTCTTGTTGATTCATGCATAAAATCTTCATAAATATGTAGAGTCCTTTGTATATGGAATAAAAGAGCACTTAAAGGGGATTTTCACAAGTTTATTCATACCATTCAATAATGATCTTCTTTAAAAGAAAAATTCAAGTTATGAGCTTGCGCTTTCTTATTAATTCTGATTTTTGTTGCAATACAAGCTTGGCTAAATCATGTTTACCTTCTCTGTTTAGCCCAAAAAACACTGTTCTAAAATTAATAGTACTAGGAACAATACCACTATCCAACATATCAGAAATAAGCTTCATGGCTTCTTCTGATCTACCAGCTTTGCAAAGACAACTAAGGAACATGGAATAAGTCTTGAAATCGGGAGAGGGTCCTTTCAATTTCATGTGGTAGAAGATGTTCCATGCATCAATTGGTCTCTCCATGTTCATGTATCCACTTATAAGTGCAGAATATGTGACAATGTTTGGTTCATAACCTGATTCTTGCATCTCCTTCAAGACTTCAATGGCTTTTCCTATCTGCTTCTCCTTAAAGAAATGAACAATCAAAGATGTATAAACATGAATGGTAGGTTTAATACCCTTCTGTTTCATGGATTCCACTTTCGCTAAGGCGTCTTCAAATTGACCCTTTCGGAGTAGACCATGGACGATGCTTCCACATGTAAACTGATCTAGAGTTGGATTCTCTGCACCGCTTTCTCCAACTAATGCCAATGCTTCTTCCATTTTTCCAGCCCCGCAAAGTGCCCTGATAAGCAAGGAACAGCTAAGAGGAACCGAATATCCAAATGTTTTGAGAGAATCTGCGCATCTCCTTGCTTCCGAAAGCCTACCAACTTCGCATAAACAACCAAGGAAAGTTTCAACCAATTCTTTGTCGGGGACATGTCTGGCAGGGATCATCTCACCATATATTTTGATAGCTTCATCAACCTTCCTTCCTTTCCTCCCACAAAGGGCAATGATCAAGTACTTGTATGTGCTTCTACTTGGTTTATAACCCTCAGCTTTCATCTCTCTAAAACAATTCATGGCCATCTCTGTTAGACCGATTCGGCCGTAAAGCATTATCATGATTGTCCATGTCTCTGACATTATTGGATAATTGTTTCTTCTCATCTCGAAGAACAGGCTGCGCATGTGCTTAAAATCTTTCCCGCGACCTGCAATCTTGATTGCCATGTTGTATGTTTCTACAGTGTGCCTATATCCAGGC
Source organism: Stylosanthes scabra (assembly GCA_036250425.1). Taxonomy (NCBI): domain Eukaryota; kingdom Viridiplantae; phylum Streptophyta; class Magnoliopsida; order Fabales; family Fabaceae; genus Stylosanthes; species Stylosanthes scabra. The sequence goes on along the minus strand of JASCZI010181357.1, from coordinate 42,134 downwards.
TGCTTTCCAACCCATGAAAAGAACTTTAGCATAGTGTTGCCATTTATACTGCAATTTTGCAATATTGCCAAAACAAATTCCGGGGTAAACTGAATTGTTCTTCTCTCCATATTTTCTTGAATTAAGGACCAATCCATGGAGGATGAGAGAATCCTACAAACTTCATGAACATCCTGCTCGTTGTAAGTCTTGTGGTAAGGGCGAACTGAGGAGTAATCTACTTTTTGTGGCTCTGATTGATCAATTACTGCATCTTCCTCCACCTTAATTCTCAATGATGCTTGTTCTTCGGACCTGCTGCTTTCTTGTAGATCAAGTTTAAATGCTGTATAAATCTGCTCGACTTTCGTTTTCATGTCTATTTTCCCCTTGTTCTCCAAGTATGTTAGAACACAGTGGAATACTTCGTCTATATTTGTAACCTCTGAAGCCTGCATTTCATGCAATATTTTGATAATATCTTCTGTCCTTGAAGCTTTGCAAAGATCCTTCATAAACACTGCATATGATTTCAAATTGGGCTTGATGCCTTGGCACTCCATATTCTTGAATAACTTCCACGCTTCGAATATACGGTTTTGAGAAACATGACCTGCAGCCATGGCTGTTATTATCACTCTATCAGGCTTAATACCTTTTCCTAGCATCTCTTCATACAACAAGCAAGCATCTTCGTACCTATTCAACTTCAACAAATGCTGTATCAGTTCTGTATATGTGGAAATTGTGGGCACACAACCAGATTCTTTCATGCTTTGGAACATATCAAGTGCCTTGTGAACTTCATTTCTCCCCAAATATCCATTTATCATAATCCCATGAATCTTTCCATCAACAATATCCCTTCTCTTCATAATTTCAACAATCTCTAAAGCATCTGTAATCATGCCAGCCTTACACAACCCTCTCACCAAGGTCTCAAAAAACTCAGGTTCAATAGCTAAGTCTTTACCTTTGAGGTCACGAATCAGTTCCAAAGCCTCTTTAATCCTTCCGGAAATACAGAAACTCTTCAACATACAACTCTGAACGCAGTTTTCTGGCATCAGAGACAACCGTGTTATGTCGTTTCCAAGCAAACTAACAGCCGCAACATCACCTACCCTTGCCAGGGAGTTCATGAGCAACTTATATAATCTTAGATCAAGCACCATATCTTTCTGTACCATATCCTTGTAGAACTCCATAGCAATATCGCCTTTCTGACAATTGCAAAGAGAACGTATCATTGCCCTATACACAACCTCATCAGGATCACAACCGGATTTCTTCATGGTTTCAAAGGTCAACAACACTTTGCTGATTTGCTTCGCTTTCCCATAATGGGAGATGAGAATAGTCCACGTACTAACATCCTTTCCAATTCCAGAATCATCCATTTCTTCCACCAACTTATTCACCACCCCAAACTCCTTAGCTTCCCCTGCAATCCACAACATAGTGTTATAAGTTTTTGTTGTGTGACCAAAACCCTCCTTGTTCTTCACCCAATCAAAAGCCCTTAAAGCCAACTGTGGAACTTTGAAGCACCTTTTCAATACCATGTCAAAAACCTCAGCTCTCAACCTAAAATCCAAATTCTTCAACTTCTCCTCCACACAACTCCAATCCTTTTCACCTCTAAAAACGCTAGTAATCTCACCAACAACTCGGCTCACATCTTCTTCACTCATGTCCCCAAACTTGGAATCTCCAAAATCACCAAAGCTCTTGCCTTTATCAAGCAATACACTCTGTGCGGCATTTCCACAAACACCTTTGGCGCAATCATGTTCCACTTCAGAACCCAATTTCCCCTCACCACCTTCCTCCAAAAACAAAAACCCAGATGATGAATTGTCATGAATCACAGGGCCAGCCCCTAAAATCTCAGTAATTTCATCAAAAAGTGCACGATAGATGCAGGGATCAGATTGTTGGGTTGCTGCGCGAGACGATAAAGGTGAGTGCTTTAACGAATTAGAAGCACCGGAAGAAAGACAACGAACGTGAGGCAGTGAGAGTAGATAGCTCAAAGGTTGATTCAAAGCTCGAAGCTTGCTTATTGATGCCATGGCTACGGTGCAAATCGCACACAGCAGATAGCACCATGAAAGGGACAAGTGTGTAGGGAGAAAATAAAAGCAAGAGCTTGTTGAAGAAAAAGAAAGAGTTTTAAACAGAAAATTGAAGAAAGTTAATAAGTAAAGCGCCTGTGGCCTAATGGATAAGGCGTCTGACTTCTAATCAGACGATTGTGGGTTCGAGTCCCACCAGGCGTGTTCTTTAATTTTATGAGTGTGTCACACTATAGTTATCTTAGCATACTATTTTTTTTTTTTTTAATTCTTGTATCTCTAACTCTCTATATTAATGCTGGAATTTTTTTAGACTAAAAGTTTATGATAATTTTATATTAATAGCTAGTAATAATAAAAGGAAAAAAACAACATAATAAAAGGATAAATAGTAACTTTATATTAATTTGTATTTCATTCAATTTTAAAGAAAAAAATAACAAAAAAAAATATTTTTATCTATGAAAGTTGTGAAAGCTGATAAAATTACCCAAAAAAATTTATACCTTTGAAAATAAAAATTAACATGTCTAATTAAATAACAACAAAAAGAATTTCAATTTTACTAATTAATAAAAAAAAGTTTGATAATCAGCATATTTATTTCAAATTAGCAAGTATATCCAGCACATTTTTTTTTTATATAATTAGTCAGTAAATTGTGATCTATCATAAATCCAAAACATGTATAAAAATACATTTATTGAAAAACAATATATTATGTTAGCTATGGAATACTACTTATAAATAAATACTAGAGAAAACTGTAATTATTTTATTTGATGCTTGATTAAGTTGACATATGCTATTTTTTTTTAAAGTTAGTGAACAAAGCATGAAATTTATATAAAAATATAAAATATGTTTTCGACCCAATTCAATAAAATTATGAAGCACAAACACTTCTATAAATTGCCGTGTCGGATATTTTACGGACACTTCGTATTATGTGTTTTTAGCTAAACATACTTTATTATTTAGCGTGTCGCCGTATCGCGTGTCGTGTTCTGTCCTGTATCAGTGTCCGTGTCCATGTCCGTGTTTCATATAATAAAACAAAATTATGTCGAATTTTGAAGATAAAAATAATACAAATAACACACAAAAAATGGTAAAATCTGGTCCGTTGGATCCTGATAAAGTCAAACCCGTTTCTTCCAATTTTTAAACCTTTTCATAACAGAATTACCTGTAACCCCTTCCCTCCCTCCTTCTTCATTCTCTCGCCAACTTTATTTTCCTCTCTGAGAAAATTTTCCTTTTTTTTTTCCCTGGAAACCAAACATCATTGGAGAATCCAAAATTAAAGTTGGCAGCTTAACAAACTCATGTTTTTCATTCTCTTGTCACAATAAAAGAAAGAAGCCTCATTCAATTTTCCCCATTTTCAAATCTTCACACAAAGTTTCCTCCTTTATACCCTTCAACATTAAAACCCCCTTCCAATTGAGCAAAATTTTCTCCTTTATTACCTTTTTGTTCCTTAATTGCAATAATAGGGTTTGATCATGGATGCCTCTCATTAATGGGAGTTATTTTGGCATTTCCTTCAAATCCTGAATCAGAAGAAGGAATGAGCGCTTGCAACATCTTCCATGCTTCAAAGTATGTAGCAAAAACCCTCAATTTTCTTTTACCTGCATTATCTCTTAATTTGAAATTCTAGGGATTAAAGGGTTTTCAAATTATATGTTTGTTTATTTAAATGGATAATTTTGATTGATCTATATAATTGACTCCACCTAGCATGAAAAAAGATGAAACTTTTTGTTTGTTATGTTCATATTTGGATTGTTCTTGTTTGTTAGATGCTTGGAATAAGGAATGAGCATTAATGTTAGATGGGAAACAACTGTGTTGGATCAAGAAAGTGTTCCAAAGATGATGGCACATATACAGGTTTCATTTCGTGGTGCCGGCCAAGGAAAGCGAAGGCAGGCGCCGACAAAGGCGAAGAAGATGTGAGCAAAACTGAAAATGACACAGAAGCTGTTCGACAAAAGGCCCCAGAGGTTGTTAAAATTGATAAAGAGGTGGTGAAGCCAACTCAACCCAAAGAGGTTCAAAATGATACTAAGCATTCAGAACCAAAAAGACAAGTTGAGGAGATTAAATCGCCAGCCCCAGCCCCAGCTCCAGCTCCGGCTCCAGCGCCTGCGCCTGCTCCTGCTCCAGCTCCAGCCCCGGCTCCTGCTCCCGCCCCTGCTCCTGCTCCAGCTCCAGCTCCAGCTCCAATTCCAACTCCTGCTCCAGTTCAAGCTCCAGCTCCAGCTCCAACAAATAATCAAGGGGAAGAAAAGGTTAAAGTAGGAGAGCCTGCAAAAGAAAAGAAGCCTGTCACTGTGAAGAGGCAGATAAGTGCAGGCCTCAGAAAAGGCTCTATCTTGCAAAGGAAAACTCCTGTCCTTAAGGACTTCTATACTGTGGGGTCGAAACTCGGACAAGGGCAATTTGGAACAACCTACCATTGTGTGGAGAAGGCTACTGGAACCAAGTATGCATGCAAGTCCATTTTGAAGAGGAAACTGGTGACTGATGAAGATGTTGAAGATGTGAGGAGGGAGATTCAGATAATGCATCACTTGGCAGGCTGCCCCAATGTGATTTCCATTAAGGAAGCTTATGAGGATGCAGTCGCAGTTCATGTTGTGATGGAGTTGTGTGCAGGGGGTGAGCTCTTTGATAGGATTGTGGAAAGAGGGCATTACACAGAGAGAAAAGCAGCCAAACTAGCAAGGACTATAGTTGGTGTTATCGAGTCTTGCCACGCACTTGGAGTAATGCATCGCGACCTTAAGCCGGAGAACTTTCTTTTTGTTGATCAGCAGGAAGATGCACTCCTTAAAGCAATAGATTTTGGCCTCTCTACTTTCTTCAAACCAGGTTTGACAAAAAAGAAATAATAATACAAGAATAATAAAGAAAAGAGTTTCCATTTTTCCTTACCTTGTTTGAGTAGGAGTTATCTTAGAATCTTTGCCATCAATACTTTGTTGTGTATTTAGATTTAGAGACTCTGTCTATTGTGCATCATACTATCTTGCTGCTTAACTAACAGCATTAGAAAATCTTTCTGCATTCTTCAACTTTTGTGATTCCATGAATTTTGGTCACTGACACATTTTTTCTTTTTCAGGAGACATTTTTGATGATGTGGTAGGAAGCCCCTATTATGTTGCACCTGAAGTTCTCCGAAAGCGTTACGGCCAAGAAGCTGATGTGTGGAGTGCTGGTGTCATCATATACATTCTCCTATGTGGTGTACCTCCATTTTGGGGAGGTAAGAATTCTAAGGCTTAACACACAGAATGATCCAAATTCTAATCACTGTGCTTCTTTTCTATTTCCCCAAGATATAAAAGCTGTTTCTAGAAATGGTAATCTTCATTTTGTTCCTTGTTAAACAGAAAACGAGCAAGAGATTTTCGACTCAATTTTGAAGAGCAAACTGGATTTCTCATCAGCACCATGGCCTAGTATCTCTGAAGGTGCAAAAGACTTGGTTAGGAAGATGCTTGATAGAGATCCTAGCAAACGAATAACGGCATTTGAAGTTCTTCGTAAGTTCCTTTAACTCTGAAACATGAGTTATTTTTGTTTATCCAACACATTTATGGTGTCATGTATCTTAATTAGGCCCTGAATTATCAACATTCTGACTTGTGATTATCAAAAGTCTGTCACCATATCGTTTAACGATAATTCCTTGATTCCATGCAGGACATCCTTGGATTCAGGTT
>JASCZI010181357.1:6302-30336 GCA_036250425.1 Stylosanthes scabra | reverse complement strand
ATCAACCTTCACATCTATATCCTTTAAGTTTGATATAATCCTATCAAACTTATTGATATATTCTTGGATTGAGGTGCCTTCCTCCATCTTGCATGTATACAATTTGAATTTTAAGTAGATCCTGTTAGTTAGAGTTTTCGTCATGAAGTTACTCTCTAACTTTGTCCAGACGCCTGATGTAGTTGCTTCTTTGTTCACCAAGAAAGCAACATCCCTCTCAAGGCATAAGATATTGCAGCCCGTGCCTCAAGGTCTAATTCTTCCCAATCCTCATCTTTCATTTCTTCCGGCTTCTTCTCTTTTCCCGCCAGTGCCTTGTGTAACTTTTGTGATATAAGCAGATTTTTCATCTGCATCCTCCAATAGGAAAAATCATTTTTCCCATTGAACTTCTGGATTTCATATTTGCCTACTTTGACATTACCACTAGTAGAAGTCATTATATTCAAAATTGAATTTTACCACTCAAATAATGAATAATATAACGTTGGTTCTTGATACCAATTGTTGAGTCTGCAGCGGAATTTTGACTTCTAATAGCTACAAAATAATATGAAATTAAACACTACTCACAATAATGCACTCGCTATATATTTGTAAAGAGAAAAAAAATGAAAGATATGTGAAAGAACTTTTGTTATTGTTGTGATGATATCAATTACAATTCTACAGACATATATATAGTATCCCTATACTATAACTTCAACGAATAAGAATAAAATTCTCCAACAAAAGCTTGTTACAAAACATTTTAATCCTCTCCTATTAAGACTCATTGCAAAGCTTAATTATAATTTCTAAATTTATTCTTAGCCTTCCTTTATTCCCACAGTGACATACCAAGTTGAACTTCAAAGTCATTTTGACAAGTCACTTAACCTTATAATTGATAAACTGAATCTTCAGATGAAGAGTGGTTCATGATCAAAATTAACAAAGAGTCTAGAATTTAAAATTTCGGGTTGGTGAAAAATTTAGGATTTAGAGATTAGAATATGAAATTAGAAAAAAAAATTGTGTCTACATATAAATTTAAATATCAAATTCTATTTCTTTAATATTAAATTCTTTGCAATTTGTATTTATAATTTGAGATTTAGTAGTCTAATATAAGTGTTGTTATTTAAAGTTCTAAGTTTAATGCTATAAAGCATTTTCCAACCCAACATGTTCTCTTTACAAATCTAACTAGCTTTTTAACAAAACGTAAAATGTGACACAAAGTTATAACTTAGCAAATGTTAGCATTACATAAGATCAATTGGTGAATCAGAATCATGATGTCATTGTTATAAAAGAGGGAAAAGAAAGAAAAATGCTTCATTCCTAATATATATGGACCCAATTTTAGTTAGTTGTATGATGGAAATATTCTGAACTCAATACAGACACAAACATTAAACTCATCAAATGAGATTGTGAAGTAGACAACGATAATGGAACAAAATAAAAACCAAGGTCAATGTCATCTATTTGGAAGCTCAATTTGTGGGTTGGAAATAGCTTTATGTTGCTATCCAATTTATCATTCTTTGAATTGATTTGTTATTACCACTTTTTCTTTAGTAACATGATGGCGTCACATTAAGTGCAAGATGGTTTATATGTTACTTTTAGGTCTATATATGACAACATTAATAAATAATATTATTGGGCACCTTCTTACAAATAACAACTTAATTTTGTTGTAAACATGTTTAAAATTAGAGAAGTTTATAATTAAAAAAAAACATATAAAAAAAGAAAGTATTGATGATCAATATTTTTTTAATCAAGTCAATAATTTCCCTCATTATCATTATCAAGCTAGTATTTCAGATGATTAATTCTATATTAATTTTTATAATTAGTTATCTGCGATTTTGAATAATTTATTTTTTATCATTTCGAATAATTAGTCTTCTATTATTTTGAATGATCATAAATTTTGCGTTATTTTTATAGAATATGTTTGGTTTTTTTTTTATACTGGCTGATATTTTATTGGATACGATCACTATCATATTAAAAAAACTTGTTGTAGATATATATTTTTTTAATCAAAACTATGATGCAAAATTAGAGGAAAGTTCATTGATAATGCATAGCATATAACAACAACATCCCTTTAGTATATAATCTATTGAAAAATTCAACTATAAAAATATTTAAGTATTTTTTATGAAGATATTACTATATTTAAAAATTTATTTCTCTCATAATAATAATATTAATTACACATCAGATTTTAATAACACAAATTAATGATTTAGATTCAATATCTTCACTAGAAGACACGTTGATGTCTTTATCAAAAAGTTCTCTAATCTATTTAGAGGTTGAGTATATTAGTCAATGGGGTCATGAGTTATGGCATCCAAATAAGTGAGATGAGGTTTGCCAATTAATTAAGAAACTCTTGCTTTAATTAAGTGGGACATCTGCTAATCAAGTGATTAGAAGTAATCTTTTGACCAGTTAGTTGATGTACAAATTAGGCCTTAATTTGTCACCAAAAGATTTGATTGATTGGTGAATGGTGAGTATTCATCCATCACATGATATGAATATGATCATCAACCTCCAACTTCATAATGTAATAAGTAATATATAACAACTAATTAGTCACAATAATAATAATATTGTTATGTCAGCTAATTAATTTCAACTATCATTCTCTATCAAACTTTAATTTTGGGCCTCTATCTTCTTCTTCTAATGATATTGTCATCATCTATATTTGTTTTTTTTCTTAGCAGGTAGTGTGTATCTTCCGTTAATTACTAGATTATAACTATTCAACTTTCTAGAAGAGTGACTTCTTTTGTATATTAATTATTTAAGAGTTTAGTCATCATCATATACTTTTATCTAAGAATACATATATTTTAAGATTATTATTAATAAAAAAATTTTAAAAATGCATGATAACAAATATATTAAAAGGACTAGGGAGCCAACACCAATAGAGAGCTAATGTGAGTTATAGATGATAACTCATATAAATTTTGAATGATAACTTAATCATTAATATATGAGTTATGGATGGTAACTCATATAAATTTTGAATGATAAATTAATTATTGACTTCCTAGTGGGCTCCCTAACGTTAGTTCTGTAGCATTGTCAATATTAAAAACTTATAAAATTTATATATTTACTATAACAACTTTTTATTAAGATCCTTAAAACACATCTTATTAACTAAATCTATTATATGCATTAATTAATAATTACTAATTAAATATTGTATTGATGTGTGTATGCATGAAGAGAGATCACTCAGCTTGGAACTTTGGAAGCTATTAACAAAATTATTGAGATATATAAAACAATTTTTTTTTGGTTAATATATATAAAAACAAATTAAACAAAACATTCTTATTATGTAATAAAATTTGTCTAATTATTTGAAAACCTTTTAACTAATTAACCAAAACAAATGTATGTATTCTATTATTGTCTATATTTATTATTTGTGTCCAAAGATAGAAACCAAATATGTAATACATATCTATCAACGAGTCTATCCTTTGAGGCATGCAAATTCATATATGAAGAGGCCAGGTGTGTTGATTGATGGTGGTTGTAGATAGAAATAATCACTTGCAAGGTTGAATGAATATTATAGAGACAGCTGCTACCCCAAACCACCCACCCAGCCTTGCCTTTTATATGCAACGTATCACCCACAAATCCTAAATCATATAATAACACCCCACACTTCATAAACCCAAACAAAAAAATAATAATAATAATAATAATAAATTTTTTTTTGCCAATAGAGATCTCTAGGATAAAATTCATAATTTGGTCTTAGAGCTTGGCATGTCTGTTTGAATATATCAACCGTGATTTCAATTATTTTTTAGCTAAGCAAGGAGCTAAAGATGCCAGAAAATATGTCGAATGACTTGCGCCAAAGATAAGACTACATCTATTAATTGATACTCATCTAGCCTAGGCTTAGTTCTGAGTTTATAGTCATCAAAAAATAATAAGCTAAAGACATTAATCAATTTATACTTTACTTAAGAAATTACTATTGATTAATAAACTATTACATACTCAATATGAGATTTGTACTCTATTATTTATTTAAATAGATCAGTGAATTAATCAATAAATCAACTCAAATTAAATTTATTATGAAAACTCTTATTTTACTCCTTGGGAGTTTTTTGTTTAACCATATTAATGTCCACAAAATATTAGATACTGAATCAGTTATCTTTATAATATACAGATAAGTGATAACTAATATTCCAATTATTCCTGCCTATATTATATATGTAGGTTATTGCAAATTCATGCATTCATATAAACCTATCTAGAATGAAGCTACTAATATGTATAAATAAAAGAATATTTGTGTCATAATGTGATGTTGAAAGGGAATATATACTTTCTTCTTTTTGTATAAAATAATTTTTATTATAAGACAAAAAACAAAACAAAAAAAAACCATAATGTGATGCACACATACATCATAAAATATGACACTAATCTTTCTCATGCTAGGTTGTAGACTTGTAGGGTGGTATCTCAAAGAAAACATGTAATTTCCCTTTGTATTTATATTCTTATTGTATACACCAAATTAATATATTCATAAAAATATTAAAATATAGTAAAATACAAATGAGGCAAAACCCTCTGAAGAAAAAAACGTTTCAGCTTCCAAAGGGAAAAATGGGTGGGACCCACAGAAACGTGGAGAATGATTTAGATTTTGGACGGATATGGACGGCGCAGATCGCAGCTAAGGATGTTTGACAGCCGTCGGATGAATGCAGATTCTGACAGCTCACGTGAGGTTGGCGCCAAATGGTGTGGGGTATTCAATTTGGCTTAACGTGCAACCAATCATGTTCCATGCTCCTGCCACGTCACTCATTCTTGTTTAATATTTATTTTTAGAAAATTATATTGAGTCTCTTTAAATAATAAATTCTCTTCCCTTCTTATTAGAGAAGGCTAATCTCTTAGAAATAAAATAACCACACATATATTCTCAAGACAATTACTTTAGTAGTTTTTGAAAATTAAATTTGAGGATAAATTACTTTTTTTTATATATTATTAAATAATAAATCTAACTATATATTTAATACATAAAATAAATATATCTACATATATTATTTGAATATATATATATATATTATGTTTGAATTAAACTTTAAATAATTCATTTATAACATTATTTTATTTATTTATATTTTAATAATATTATAAAACTTGATGAGTATTTTTTTAATCTTTAAACAATTATATAAATTAATATTATTATATTTTTTAAGAAATAATTCTTAGGTAGTTTTTAAGGAAAATGTATATTCATACTCCTAATAAAATACTTAAAACAAAAATGTACATAAAACTAACTTTTAGTTATCTAATATTAGTCAATTTTAAAGTTTTTGTTTATAATTTATAATTAAGATTAAAAATTTATGATTTATGGTTTAAACTTTAAGATAAATAAAATATTTTTAAAAAAAAATTAACTAATGTTAAACTGAAACAGTTAGTTATCTAAACACTATTCATGATACTTAAATGATTATCTAAAAAAAATCACGGATGATTAAATGAAATAGTTTGAGTTTTATCCTAGTGATAATACATTAAAACCGAATGTTTTAACAATAATAACTGTGACAAAAATTCTAGCTCATTCTTTTAGTAAATAATATAACTACTACTCAAAAAATACTAATTTCCCCCCTCAATTTTAGAAGCTTGTAATAAATGTTATGACTTATAATACAAATTATTAGAAACATACCACACCCTGGCCCCTCTTCATTTCTTACATTTCCATGTTCTCAAACAGTACCACATGTTTTGCTGCTTCCTTCATTCATTGTCTTCTTCCTTGTTTCACTTTCTTGCTCCTCATATTATAATTCTTATTATTATATTTTTACTATAACATATATTTATCAAATGATACATATACAGTATTCAACCAATTGAATTGCAATTTGTTTTTTAATTTCTTGAATACTCTGCACCTTGAAAGTCATAATATAATCTTGTCTTACTTCACTTATAAGTAACAACATTTTACTTTTCCTTCATTTCTTTTAATAACACAAAAATAAATAAATAAATGAATTTGTCCTTATCATAAATTCTACTCTATTATTTATGTATACAATGAATGGAATAGCGTAATATATTGGAAGTATATCATAATTCATAACCATTTATATGCAAATTATATGTAATGATTGGTTTCTATCACAAGCTTATTAGATGAGGATATAAATACACAATAATAAATAAAAACATATATGACTAAGTCAATGTAGATTCAATTTAGAAGAAAATGGATATGCACGTAAGTGTTTAAATAATCATTATAACCACATCACTCAAATTAAAAAAAAAAATTGACAAAAAGACTTCTCACATATTAGATTTATAATATATATGAAGGTTAGCACAGGTAAAAACATAATAATAAAATAAAAGAATTTAATTTTCATATTATGGTATAAAGATATAGATTATATTAGCAAAAATAATTAACTTCTATTTTTAAAATAATATAAATACATAAATTTAATTCTTTTATATTAAAACTATTTACACAATCAGTTTATTAAAATTAAACTAAAAAAAAATTAATATAAATTTTATAATTATGTAACTTTTCTTTTTGAGTGTTGAATATCCTAATCCTAATAAGCATAAGATTTAGAAGATATGTGATGTTGATCATACTTTTCATTAGAAAAAGAAAAAAACAAAAAACTTTATTAGAAATGGACAATGAGCTCTTCATTACTCCTAAGAAGCTAGAACTATCCTCGTTAGAAATTGTCAATAATTTATTTAGTCAATAATCTTTGTCTGTTACCAAAATCTCCAAAAAATATATAATATAATAAAAAACAAATAAATGAACCTTTTACACTGTGGCAATGACCTTTTTTATTTTTTTTTTAAATAACATTTTTTGCTGGCAGTGGTACCCTCCTCCATGAAGTTAGTTGGAGGAGTTGAGACAAATTATCTTAAGTAATACGAATGTAATGATTGGTTTAATTTATTATTACATTAATTTTTTGGATCAATAAATCACTAATTAAATTAAATTAAACTAAACTAATCAAAGAGCATCTCTATTTATTTATTTATTTCATAAGGAGTATTTTAATAATTAGCCTATAATTATCCTAATCAACCTTAATCAAAATTTAGTACACAGATTATCAAAAGACAAAACAAACCTAAGTGTGTTTGTTTTTGTTTTTTCCATTGTTTATTTCCACCACTAAATTCTAAACAAATAAACCAGTAAAAACCAAAGTCTGAAACAAACCATTGAAGAAAAAAACAAGTAATTCCGGCAATAATTACTTTTTTTGTTTTCCCTCTAATAATAATAATAACAGTCATCATTATGGATAAAATTACAAAACAAAAATAGACATAAAAAATAGACAAAAATATCTATTTTACCAAATATAACTTTAATATTAGTTACATTATGTTAAAAAAAAAAAAAAAGGAGTGGTAGAAAATAAAGTTATTGTGATAGTTCCTATTAATCTCTCTATCTATCTATTCCAGTTCATTGAAAGCTAGTTCCACTTAATAAGTTTTCTTTCTTTTCTTTTCTTTCCAAAAATCTCCTTCATTTCATTTCATGTCTCTCTCTTTTCTCAAAGGAAAACTATACTGTCACCAACTCCATAGCTTTCAACTTTCAACTATTACTACTACACATACATACCATATAAGTGCTTAAAAATCCACCATTTCTAAGTGATTCTAATCCAAACCATAATCAACTTTTTCATACTCTATTATTCTCTTTTGTTTCTTACACTATAGAAGTTAGAGACACCAATCTTTTGCATAATTCAGCCTTTGAATTTGATAAGCCTTTGAATTCTACAGGTATTTTCTCAGTGATTCTGAATTACTGTTTCCAGATTTTTTGTTTTTGTTCTGATTTGGATTCTGCATGAATTGTTTTGTGTGGTTTTGATATGATTGATGTTCATCTTATCTGATTCAGTGATTCCATGTTAAGTTTGTGATGAAGATCCAATGCTATGTTATTCATTGTTGTTTGTTGTTGTTTACAATGTTACTGAGAAAATGTGGCATTGGAATTATGGAATATGATGAGGGTTCAGCTGTGTTCATGTACTTCTTTTCTTTCTTCATAAGAAAAAGAAAAAGATGAGAAATGTTATAGTTTCAGATTTGTGTCAGAAATTACTGGTTAATCTTGATCTTTTAATCATGATTACTTGTGAAGATTTATCTAATCTTCTGAAGAATTTTCCAATGGCATGTTTTATAGTCCATGCACATTAGAAATAACAGAGAATTTAGAAGCAGAGGACCTTTGAGTTCTTGAATCGAAAACCATATTTCAACTAACCTAGCCTTCTTTCCTTTGTTCTTTTGGATTTGTTTTGATAGTAATATGGAATCTGAAAATGGAGTTGCTGTGGAGGAAGAGAAACACGTGATTGGGGTGACTACTAAGGAAAACATGGATAAAGAAGTTGAAGACAATTCCATCAATGAAGAGAATCATGGAAAGAATAATGAAGAATCTAAACCCAAAGTTGAAGGTGAAGCCTCAAATTCTGCTAGTGATGGAGTTGAAGTTGAAGCTGATTCAAAATCTTCAGCAGCAAGTAAAAGCACAAAAAATGCTAAGGTACCACATGGTTTATGTAATGGTTATTTAATTAGCAGTTATCAGATTGCCAAAATTTGTTAAGGATTATTTAAGTTCAATTTCTATTGCCAATGTTAAATAAATTTTAACTTCCTTACGATGTCATTTTCGTGCGCGCGAACACATAACGACGTCGTTTTATTAGAGTCCAGCATGGATAATTAACAGCCACATCCACATCTTTTTAACGGAAATCCACAAAAGGGATGCGATTTGAATTTTGGGGACCAATTTGATCATTACTCCAAATTTCAAGGGCCAATTTGATATTTAACTTGACAAAAACTTATTTGTCTAATTTTCATTTTTTTTCTTTATCTTAATTATCTCGGTGTTCTCGTATTTTCTATCCTGAAACATTTACCAAACACAGTCTAAAACTTATCGAAACATTGTTAATTTGAACAAATTTGCTAAGTAAAGTTGAAGTTTTTTCTTAGGAATCTGGTGGAAAAAGTGGTGTTGTTGTGAAGAACAACAAAGCTATAACCAAAGACAAACCAAATTTGAAGGCTTCAACTTCATCATCTCAAAAGCAAAGACAAAACCTTTCTAAGAGCCTTACATTCCCATCAAGATCAGCAACTACTAGAGATGGTATGAAGAAAAGCATTGATGGAGTTCAGATGAAAACAGAAGCTAAGCAGCATCCTCAAGGCAACGGTGTTAAAGCCGACGCTTCAATTCGCCATGGAAGCAAGTTGACTAACTCTCAAGCTAGCTCAAAGGAAGCAAAAACAAACCAAAAGAATTTGACATCAAGTTCTAGCTTTAAACGCCCTGTGGTGAGATTCTTGTTCTACATTATTGTGTGTAGCTTTATAGATTCTTCCTCATTGGTATCCATGTCCATGTTCATGATAGCTTCTTTTCATTGTTCAAACAGTTTGGAAGGTCAACTCCGGCCGCTCCGGCGAATGATGTCACCAAGAATCAAACATCTCAACCATCTCAAACATCTGTTGTTGATCAAAATCCAGACTCGAAAAAAGCTGAAAAAGCAAACAAAGAAGATGAGGATGGTCAATCCACAACTTCGTATGATTCATACACTATCACTCACACTTAGTTCATTCTTTTTTGTGTTACAAAAATATCCATCAAACTTTGTTTACATGCTATCAGAAGCACCACTCCTCGCCGGAGGAGCAGTGGTTCGGGATTCTCCTTCAGATTGGAAGAGCGAGCCGAAAAGAGGAAGGAGGTTATTGCTGCAACCTTGCATCTTATCATGTTGATTTTATTATCCTAATTGTGATATATTGATCCCTTTGTTTGTTTCCCTCAGTTCTTCTCAAAGTTGGAAGAGAAAATCCAGGAAAAGGAAGCTGAAAAGACTAATCTCCAAGAAAAATCAAAGGTATATTAATGGATTCTATTCCTTGTTATGATCTTAGTTTTCTGAATCATTTTCTGCATTTCATGTTCTGGATTTTGTGCAGGAAAACCAGGAGGCAGAGATCAAGCAATTGAGGAAAGCCATGACATTCAAGGCTACTCCAATGCCAAGTTTCTATAAGGAACCTCCTCCAAAGGTTGAACTCAAGAAGGTAACTCATCTCTTACAATGCCTTCTAAAGAAGTTCTCCATTCTCAGAAATCAGAACTAAGTGGTTTTCTTTCTTCTTCAGATACCGACAACTCGCCCGATATCCCCAAAGCTTGGAAGGAATAAAGGGTCTGTTGTGAGCAACAATTCAGAAGATAAATCTTGTTCTCATAATGATTCAATCACCAAAGCAAAGGTAAAAGCTAACAAAGATGTTACTTCAAAGAAACCAATGAACAAAACTCAAACCAAGCAACAACCTAAGGAAACTTCATCCAAGAAAACTGAAAAGGATTCTAGAAAGTCTGCAATCAAGGTCTCAGAAGAGGAACAAGTCAACAATTCTGAATACCAAAGAGGTGGCATGGAACTTGGATCTGAAAATAGCCATGATCTGAACAACAATGCAATGGTTGTATCATATGAGGTTACTGTTGGAGGGTAGTTTCTTAAATCCAGATAAAGTATATTGATGATTTAAACTTAGGATTCCTTGTTGAAGTTGTTTTTACTGTTACAATGTCATTTCATTACATTATATTGTGTATAATGAGGTTGTTTCTTTTCTTGTTCATCAAAAGCATGTATTAAATTATATTTGCTTCTTGTATTGAACTCATACCTTTATAACCTTATAGTAATCATTTATGTAAAACTTTGGATTAATATTTAACATTTAATCAAAGATATCATTTCAGAAGTTTGTGAAATTGAAAATCAATCTTTCATTCATCACTCTCAATGGAATTGGGTCATACAAAAATCTGGTTCCAATCTTGCTTGAAGTATTTTGGTTTCATGTCTATAAACATATTTTTCCAAGCACTGCAATGCTTGAAATGCAAACTTTTCCCAGAAAGAAAACAAAAAATTGCACTCAAATCATTGTAAGTTCTTCAGAATTCAGTCGTTGAAGATGATCGATTATCGTGGAAGTTGCATCATGTGGTTAGGCTCCACTTTGGGAAGAAAACTGAGGCGCGCGGCCGAGTGGTACCATGAGATCCTTCAGCACTTCATACTCTTCCATGCCCAGTTGGGTACCATGCAAAACCTGTTTGATCAAACCAATACTAAACAAATTATAAATGAAGTAACACAGAATAAGAAACAGTACTTAAAAGATATAAGACATCATTTCATTAAACTTGATTATAGAATTGAAAAATGTGGCTAACTGGGTATGAAATCTAAGCAGTAGAAGGTGAAGAAAATCAAGCATGACTTTGCTAAACCATAAACATCTTAGAGGAAACACGGATGAAAAATAAGCAACTCTATAGCAGATTGTTATGTAGATACTTACATGTTAATTGAACTACCTCAACAAAAAGATTATATATGAAAAGATTAAGATTTTTAGCATCAATAAGATTCCTGCCAGGGTAATGATAATGATCTCACAAAGGGTCTCTCACCTTGTGAAACAAGGCCCTCCTATCTGTCAGGTATGAGGTCAGAGAAGGTATTCTACAAACGGACAATGAATCGACGAACAGAAGAGCAACCACTTGCCATTGCCTTGTTCTGAAAGCCGGAAGAGGATCAACAAATGACATTGTATCCAGCAAGCATGCCTATGAGAAAATCAAGGGAAGTAACTCAAATATAAACTACATGCAACTCGTACTATTAAAATCAAGGCATAACAATTATGTAGATGCTAAACCACACAAGGTGGAACCAGATATTTGATAACTGCAATACATCATTACTTAGTATATACTACAAAGCAAAGCCAAAATCTTACCACCCCTTGCTCCAAGGTAGATATTGGTACTGGCAGCCTGAGCTCGGCAACAAGTGCAGGTAAAGCTCGAGAAAGACAACTCGCTAAAGTTTGCTTTATTTCAGATGATCGACCATCTGACAAGACAATTTTGTGAAGATATTCCCTCCCATTAACTGATAGATATTCCTCCTGAGAACTTTCATCACTCCCGTATATATATGCCAAAGAAGATGAAGATATCCATGTAAAGAGCGCATTCCACATGGTTGCAAAAGGTGATAACTGAAAAAAATTTATAAAGGGATCAAGATATGGCATAGATTAAATCAAGAAAGCATGCACAGTTTAGGATATTGGATATTTGTTAAAGAACTCGGTAGAGATTGGAGACTCACTGTCAAACTGAAACCTTCTGGTGGAGCATCAAACCATGAGTCTTCATTGTCAAACACATCAAATTCAGGAAATCCAGGCTTTTGTGGCCATTTCACAGTAACTGATTCTGTTTCTTCCATATCAATGTTGTCCTTAGTTTCTTTCTCAACATTATCTTGTGGGGGTGGCAAAATAATGAGTCCAGCTTCAGAAACTGCTCAAGACACATTTATGGACACCAAAAATAAGTGAAAATTCATCTAATATTTGAATAGAAAATCTATGAAAGAAACAATAATTACCAGCATCAGCAACATCGAAATCTCCAGATGCAACTGCTTCTGATGCTTGGTTCAGTGCCATTGCACAAGCTTCAGCAGATGTGCGACGGAACATATCTTCATCATCAGCAACTTTTGTGTCATCTACCAAGTCAGATTTATGTTTGGTGTCTCCAAATTCTTTAACCTGACAAAGATCATTACTCCCAGAACTGTTGTTTTTCTCATCCGCCCAAGTAACAGAGCGACTAAGTTTCTTTTCACCAGAACCTTTAAGGGAAGACTTGGGTTTATTCTTGGATGATCCGGCTGTTTTTTCTATTTTGACTTTCTCTTCGTTATTGGCTGCATCTAAATTGGAAGTGGAAGCACCATCATTAACAGAAACACTACATTCCCCTTTTTTTACTGGTGCCATTTCTGAATAGTTCTT
This sequence comes from Stylosanthes scabra, assembly GCA_036250425.1. Taxonomy (NCBI): domain Eukaryota; kingdom Viridiplantae; phylum Streptophyta; class Magnoliopsida; order Fabales; family Fabaceae; genus Stylosanthes; species Stylosanthes scabra. Next base: position 17,274 of record JASCZI010181357.1, on the reverse strand, counting down.
TTCAACATCACATTGTCTTTCAGATATGGAGACAGCATGAACAACATTTGTTTTATCGGAAGCGTCGAGAGGGGGTCTGAGCACAGCTTCACAAGGTTCCTTCTCTTTTTCTGAGGCACTTAAATTTAGACCACTCTTAAAAGAGGAAGACAGTTCTTGAATACTATCACCATCTTTTGTGACTGCCTTTTTACTACCAATTCTTTTCGGCTTCTCAACTGATGCAGTTGATTTAATTTGATGATCAACTTTGGTGTCTGTGTGACCTGGTAGTGCTTTTGAAACACTATACTCATCTGACATAATTATAGTACTCGTGAAGTCCATGTCATTAATAATTAAATTTTTGTCACTATTTGACTTGCCACCGGTACCTTTGGCCCCTGCAATGCACAATCAAAGCTCACTTTGTCGGAAAGTGAAGAAGGACAAGAACTTAAAACTTAAACTATTCCATTTCTCAGAAATTAGGTCCTCAGCTTCAGTTCAATCATATTTACCCATATGCCACTGATTGAACATAATACAATAAATAAAATATCACCCTTAAGCAAGAACTAACATATGGCTATTTTAAAATTTAGGCTCCTAAACGTATCAGGATTCCATAAATTCTCACCTTTCTTAATATTTTTCCGAGAAGAACCTTTGGAATCCTTGTCTCTTGGTTTCGGTACATAGCCTTCAATTGCATTTGAAGGTCCAGCCCACTCCTTCAAAGACACCTCCCCATTGCCGGTTTCTGCTTTCTCCTGAATTTTCAAATCAGATAAACCCAAACGATCACTCTTTTCCAACTTCTCCGGTGGTTCCAGATTCATATCCGCAAAATGTCTAAGAACATTGTTTAGTTTCTCTGAGTCTAAAACTGAGCATCTCTCATCTTGCAAGCTCCCAGCAAAAGTTTTGCTGTTAACAACACAGCTCGGAGAACAAAACATGTATGTCTCATGCAGGTCATAGACCTTGTGCTCCTTTAGTGAAATCCGATATCTACCCTTCCGGGGCCGATCATCTGGCAAAGCATTGTGGCAGAGTGGATAACCACACACATTTGTGATGGATCGTTCAGTCACAACATCTTCATAGTCGTTCCTCGATATCACAGATCCAGCTGCAAACAGCTGGTCTTCATTTTGGATGCCCTCAAGGAGGCACATTTGCAGTTTGAAAACAGCATCTTTGACAAATACATGTTGGTCCTTTCCCATTGAACAAAATCCTTAAAAGGAAGTATCTGGATATATGTCCTGCAAAAAGAACATCACATTAAGCTATTTCCAAAGCACATGATAATTAAATATAGAAAGCAAAGCTTTCTAAGATTGACTCTATTCCCTCAAACATTAATATAATCAAGTGTTCAGAAATTCATTACAATAATCAAATCAACCTCATGCTCCTAGAATTTAATCAACAACTCCCCTCAGATTACTAAACATATAAACATAGATTATACCAGGCAATGCCAAATAGCTACTACTGTACATTACTTAGCTACAATGAATCAATGCAGATATAAATATTGTGAATTCCCTTATAAGTATAAAAGTGTATTTGTACATTCATATAAACCTTATTACTTCATTCCAATGTAAGTATCTTAAACTCTTCCATGCTTCAACAAACCAACCAAAGCTAGCATAATATGGAATTGTATTACACTAATTATCATTTAAAAAGATTTAGCTGAACTAAAAACATTCCTCAAAGATTTTTTTTTTAAAAATGATAATAAAAGTGACCACATTTACAAAATCCAAAGTCAACTAAATAGGTCAATACACGTTGGGGATTTCGAATATGGTTAAAGAATAAAACTTAGTTTGAAACCATTAATGGGTCCGAATGATAACATTGATTGTTTTCGTTATTAAGGAGAACAAGAACAGTGACTTAGAATAGAGTTAATTGTCATAGATAGAAATAAATTCGAGAGGGCCGCAAAGCCCTAGGGTTTAGGGATAGTAGAAGAAGCAGAGATAGAGAGAGGGGAAGGTAGTACCCCGGCAATGACTTGATGGCGCGGACGGTGGCGCGTGACGGTGGTTGGATCAGTGTGAGAAGTGATAGGCGCGAATGAGAGCAGAGAGAGAAAAGGGTGAAAGAGAAGATTGTTTTAGGGATTCAATTCAACTGAACTGGGAAATGATTTTGAAGAGAGGTTCCTACTTCCTATGTATTTATACACATTTATTTATGAATTTATTTAAATATTTAATATCAAATTTATATTTTGGGTTAAATACTTAAGAACAAGGTATAATATATATTAAAATACTAAATATATATTAAAAATGAGTTAAACTATACAGTACACATATATTTTATATTTCAACATGTATTATATATTGATGGCTAATTTAATAGTTGATTTTGATGTAAAAATAGAATTATTCAATACTTAAATACCATTTTTTCTAAGACTCTAAACAATATAGTAATTTTCTATTATGATTTTTCTAATTTTTTTATTGTGAGTTTACTAAAAAAAAAAATTTTGAGCAAGGAAAATTGGTTTATACCATCATCATTCGATCATGGAGTAACCCGGATCCGACAAATTGCTAGACTATAATGAGGTCCTGATAAAGAAAATTGTAAAATTCAGTTCTTGACACTTATTAGTATAAACAAATTCATCCTTATGTTCTTTATTTATGATTAAAAGGATTTGATACGTAGCATATTAAGTGATGATCTGATTGTTAAGTATCAGCTTAGATGAATATATTGTGTTACAAACCAACCCGGATAATTAATTTTTATAAAAATCGATTTTAACTTGCTCTCTTTTAAGATATTAAATCTTATTTTATACAATTTTTTTTCTAGAGAGTTTTCTTCAATTCTTCTACTATTATCTACCACCATGAGTTATAAATGTGATTTAATGGATAAATCATCACTTTAACTTATTATGTAGACTTATTAAGAAAAAAATAATTAACGAATGGGCTAATGTGTCTAACAGTAATAAAAATTAGGAATTTGATTGTACCAATTTTTTTTATCAGGGGTCTCGTTATCTTTTGACGTAATTGTTAAGACCGTCTTGAAATTTTACTCATCAATCATATATATATATAGAGAGAGTTATGATCCAGAGACCTAGCTCATAACTCTAATTATAGGCTCGTTACTAAAAAAAAATTTAATCATAAATGTTAATATTTAAAATAACAATTATAAATAATCAATAAAAATTTTAGGTTTTCGATATTTTATAATTTATATTTAACGTTCTATAAATATTAAATAGTAATTATAAATGTTTTATTTAAAATTAAAAAAATTATTAATTATCTATATTTTTTTTAAAACATTAAGAAGATAAAAATTGTAATACTTTCTCTATAAAAATTAGATTTCTCCATGCCATTTCTCTCTTGAAAGGTTTGGTGGCAGTGAAGAAGCAGGGTTTAGCGCCAGTTCCGAAAACTTGAAAACTCCCCACACTAATCTCACTCTCGCCACCAATGGCCTCCTCCACGATCCTCAAGCGATTCCTGACCACGCGCCTCAACCAGTCCGGCGTCGTTGAAAGCCTCAAGGTGAATTTCAATTACCAATTTGCCTTCCTGTGGTTTTGGTTATGGATTGTTTTCAATATAAACGAAATTATTTCATTGTACAAGTGATTGGTACATCTGCATTCTTAAATTTCTCTATGCAACAAAATCTCACTCTTTAAAAACATTATATGAGCTCCTTTTGATCACGAATAGAGAATTGTGAACATGATCCCAAGATTTCTCAATTTCTACGAGAGTATTCTAAGAATGGTTGAGCTATTTTTCTATTGATTTTTCTTGGAATGTTTACACGTATATATATCTCATTGAATTAATCCATGTGACTATACACTTCCGTACACACCATTTACAACTCGGAAAAATGTAAACATCAGCACATAAATTTTATTCTTGTATGCTGATGTTTGTTTACATTTTTAGTGTTATAAATAAATGATATGTAGGAATGTGTACGATCGTACATGTAGTATTTTTTCGAATCTCATTATGTTATTGTCTTGACATTGCGAAATATGGGCTTTGTGTTTGCACCTCGTACTAGGTGATGACCAAGTTCAGTTCAAACCTCGTTGCTAAATATGAGGGGTTTCATGTCTTGGTATGCCAGTTATTTTTACAGATTTATTTTCCTCTTCTGCTCATTCATTCTATAACCTTTGCCAAATTGAAAGGTTTTAATCGGCACTATTTTCCTCTTGCTAGGCAAGCCCCAATCTGTATGGAAATCTCATTGCAAATACAGACAGAGGTATTGCTGCTGTAGGTAATGGTGTCATGCCGGGAGGTACGGTTATTATTTACACAAGTATAGAAACTCAGAGCTCTCATTTGATTATGATGCCATTGTTGTTAACTTGTTATGACATTTATGATTAGTGTTCAAAACTGTCTAGTATGCGTTTTTCTAGTTCTGTCAGGTGATTATTTTATGGTTGCAAATAAGTGTGAGTAAAATAGAGATTGCATCTTAAGGTTATATGAAATTTAGAATCTGAATTTATTTGTTTAGTTGTTTACACATTCCCTTTGCTTATTGTTTGTGTCTTTGGCAGATGGCCGCAATTTCTCCATTGTCAGGCATTCATCAGAGGACTTGGAAGTCCATGGACAATCCTACCTCAAAGACTACTACTACTACTACTACTTCTTCTAACCCGGACATCGGTATATAGCCATTCCCAGCAAACTTTTTTTGAAAGCTACTTACACCCAATGCGCACACACATCCCTTTGCTTATTGTTTGTGCCTTTGGCAGGTCGCCTCGACCCCTCCATTGCCGGGTATTCACAGGAGGACTTGAAGTCCACAGACAAGCTCTTTGAACTCTTTGAGTCATGGATGGCCAAACACAACAAGATCTACGACTCCGATGAGGAGAAGCTCCGTAGGTTCGAGGTTTTCAAGGACGATGTGAAGTATATTGAGGAGACGAACAAGGTCATCACCGGCTACTGCCTGGGGCTGAATGATTTTTCTGATATGACCATGGAAGAGCTCACAAAGGCGCTTTGCATGAGGTGTGAGGCGTGAGGCGTGATCCCTCCTCCTTCTCTACCAGAACTCACAGATTCTGATTTGCGCAAGTCATTGAAAAGGTACAGTAGCATAGGTTCGTTTAATGGCTATCGATTATATTCTACTTTGGAGTCTGGCAAAAACATGTATGCAAGTCTTACTCTTTACAAAGCTGCACAATTGACATGTGTAGATTATGAACATGGAGTAGGCATGTGAATACATTGATTTCATATTTTAGACAGATTCTCTTTCTTTCCTTCCAATAGAAATAATTAACGAGATATGTGATAAGACTGCCCTATAGTTAAGATTGTTTGTGAATTGCTTGGTCGGCCATTAAACTTGTTTAGCGAGCCTTGAAAAAGGAATTTGAATCAATGCTTTTTTTAGACTCAACCTGTTTTAAGCTTTCTATTTTTTTCTCCCTTTTATCTGAAAAATCTAATAAGCAAGCTTGAAAACAAGATAGAGGAGGGAAAAAAAATATTCGATCATATATCCTGTTCAACCTCAAGTGTAATAAGACTTATATCGATGCCTCCACTACAAATGATTCGAATTTTAATATAATTCCATTTTTTACACGTACATTTAATAAAATAGCATCACATCAACAAAAAATTAACATTTTTTCCACCCGCCTCGTAATTAGTTATCAAAACAAACAGATAAAATTGCACGGCGGGGTACTCAGTGCATCAAACAAACGCTCTTCTTTATATATGAGATATGGAAGTGAGCAACTTTGTGTCATAGAAATGCTCAAATGCGGATATAAATCTCCATGTTCCATCTGTTCAGTTGTACAAAGTTCTCCACGAGAATATTTTATTAACTGATATGAACTATATCATCATGGATCTCTGGATCAGTGTACTCAAATTCCAAGTTTGGAAGAAGACCGTCTATTTCCACCAGCAATAGCAAGAAGAACATCATCTTTCCATTTCTTCTCATTAATTTCTTTGATTTCTGTCAATAAGGCTGTAGAATGTACAGCAACAGCAAGGAATCAGAAGTGCGGAAAATAACTCAATAATTACATGTTCCTCAAAGTGTAAAAAAAAACCCATTTATTACCTTTATTAATTATTACTCAAGCTTTTTTTCCCTTTAGAAAACCAATTCAAATTATCCAAGTAGAGCATAACCATGGGTTAGTAGGACATAAAACAAATTTAGTTAACTATTCTGACAGTATTACTATTAATAAATATATAACCTGTACAACAACTCCACCATCTGAATTTCCCTCCTCTCTTATGATACTGAAAATCTTGTCAAATGCACCTTCAAAGACGACAATCTTTTGAATCTCCTATAATCATTAAATAAATTTAAATTTAAGACAAACTCTCTATCATCCAACACAATAAATACAAAAAATACTATTAGAACAAAAAGTTTACCTCAGCTTCACGAGTCAAGTGAGTAAGAAGCAATAATGCCTCATCCCTTATTTACCAGGATGTAAACTTTGATTATTAGATCTCAAGCTTTCTTTCCAATGGTAAATATTTTTACAGAGAACCAGATTGACACCACAATAGTTATTGAAATTTTACCGGCTAACATAAATACAAAGGGTTAAAACAAGTAATATATATATATATTGTGTAGCCATGAGAGAAAACACTACGATGAGGTTTGAAAAAGTTACTACCAATACAACTCTTCCTCAGCACTCGCAATGGAGGCATAACATGTTACTACCAACCAATACAACTTGTCTAACTGTTGTTTGTATCATTATTTAAACAGGAAAGATGTTAGTTCTTAAGAGTTCTGGTTTAGTATAAAGAGTTGTTTTAGAAGGAAAGGACAGGATTTGCATATTTTGAGCTTATAAAGTTATAATCTTTGAATCACAAGGTAGCTATCATAATTATTGTGTCAAGGCTCGGCCATTAAAAGTGACAAGTAATTTATACTACTGGTGATTACCTTGTTTCTCTTGATAAATTCAATGGCTTAACATAAGCATTTGGGGGAGAGACTGAAACTGAGAGACTGAGACTAGAAAACTAAGACGGAAAGACTGAGACTGAATTAAATTTGTTGTTGTGTTTTGTTTAAAATTTATTAAAAGACAGAGAGATAGAGATTAAATTAAGTTGATGGAGGAAAAACAAAGGTTAATATTAGAGACTTTAATGTTGAGTAAGGGTATTCGAGTAAAAAAAGTTATTAAAATTTCAGTCCCAGTCTCCCGTTTCCCAGTCCCTATTAACTGGAGGTACTAAAAATACTGAAATTTTGGAAATTGAAACTAAAATTTTAGTTTCAATCCCTGTCCAACAAACACAATACTGAATTTCGATCTCCTAGTCTTAATCTTAGTCTCAATCCCCTTACCAAATGCTAAAGAAGCATTTCTTCTAATGGCTTGCATTCCTTCGTGCAAGGGCAAATGGGTGATATCTTAAGTGGGTCAAGCTTTTCAAAATTAAAACTAGGAAACATTTTAATATTTTATTTAAAATTAAAAATAGTATTTCACTTAGAGCATTGGTTAGTTTGTAAGATCTTAGTTTTGTTGGTAGCATTTCTTTTTGTGTTCTTTCCAGTATACATTCTATATTGTTTCAACTGTTAGTGACTATTCTATTAGTACATATTCTTTTCAAGCTCATAATGGTATTTGCTCGTGGTGTTGCAGGCGAAGAAGATTTTTGGCGCTCAGTTTGATAAGCACTTGGTATCAATTGATGGCTCGTGGTATGTAGAGTGCAAAATAATTACTTATAACTTATAGAGAAGTAGCAAACTACGTACTCTCTAACGTACTCTGAACGGTTGAAAAAAACCAATTTAAATTCTTTAAAAATTTTGTATTTGCTAACATACAGTTTCAACCGAATAAAACTATTCTGTAATCATCTCCTATTTGAGTTCTTTCCAAATTAAATTTTATTTTGATGAAAATTATACCTTCACTTGTTTCATTTTGATGGGATAAGATGACCTACTGTAAATCCCACAAAGTCCCCTAGCAATCCAGTATTTCTAAGAATATGAATTTTTTTAATACAACTTACTTTTCTTGTTTTATAGATTTGGTTGTAGGTTTTGAGTTTTGGGTTAGAATATTTAGAGTACGTCAAGGTTCTCACCTTTTATTTTGATCCTATTTATAAGTAATTCTATAAATTTAAAATTACAATAATATTCTAATAAATAATCGAATATAACATAAGTACAAAATTATTTCTTCTAATTTTTGCATGAGAGTACGTTAGAGAGTACGTATGTTGAGTTGGTTTTTTCTGCACTATTACTCGATCGAACAAAACCATCAATCTTATATTTGTGATTTATATTATTTCATTGAATATTATTTTTTAAATAACACTTTTTCTCCTTCTGTCCCATAACCAACCGCTATCATGTAATGTTTATTTCGTTCTTAAAGTGTACTCGGAACACACCCTTCATCAATGTTAGTTTATTCCAAGTTTAAGTCAAAATGAACAAATTTGGTTGAAATTGAATTCAAAAATGAAGAAATTGAAATTGAACATACCGAAATATAATGAAAAACTCAGTCCCTCTACAATTCATGTCAATACAAACAGGCTGCTTTGCAAATGCCCTTAAAAAAACTTATTTCATCCTTCGATAGCACATTCCAATAGTCATCAATGATGACAACCTCACATGCATCCTTCTAGGCTCAACCTTTTGCATCTGCCTTGTTTCTCCCTATTTAAGTGTTTTATAAATTTTTAAGCATTTGTTAAGGTATATGATAGAGTATTATTAATTAGTATCCAACTCTTTATCCTGATTTAAATACTCTTATTTATAAATAATTTTAGGAATTTAAAATCAAATATAATCTATGTATAAAACTACTTCTTCTTCTAACTTCTATACCAGAATATGTCAAAGAGTACGTACTAACGTAAAAGAGTACGTTGCAACTTCTGCATGAGTATAATTGTTCAGACTTTTAAGGTTGATTTTTTTCGAACAAAATCTTCAAATTTAATATTATTTTATCGAAAATATTATTGATCTTAATATTACTTGTAACTTGACCCACATTATTTAATTGAAAATATTATTTTGAATATAATAAATGTCTTTAAGTATTTATTTTTTTACTAAAAGAAAAAAAAAAATACTTAACAACGAGTGAAATGATTCTGTGTTGGTAGGGTTTGGAATTTTAATTAAATAATTATTACAAACAATAATTATACACATCCAAGTGATTTTGCCAACCAAGTACAACCAAGCTTCCTTCACACACGCGCTCCTTTCTCTCTCTCCTTCTTTAATGCAGTTTTTTTTTTTTCAAAAACTGAATTCCTTAAATTTCGGTCATTCCCATTTTTCACTCATCTGCGTTATTTCAAATTTCATTATAGCAAGTTTTTCTGTTTCTCTCTCACTCCCTTCATTGCTGTTCTCATTCCTCGTTATCGTCAACTCTTCATGTTTCTTCCGAAGTAGCAGCAGTAGCAGGAAGATGGAGTACATTTGAGTACATTTAAGAAGAAAAGAAAAGGGATTCCGTTTCTGTTTTCATATGAATTCCGTTTCTGTTTTCATGTAAATTCCGTTTCTATTTTCATATAAATTCCGTTTCTGTTTTCTTGGCGTGGGTTCATCACCAATTCCATTTCTGTTTTTATATAAATTTCGTTTCTGTTTTCATGTAAATTTCGTTTCTGTTTTTTTGATATAAAATCCGTTTCTGTTTTCATGCAAATTCCATTTCTGTTTTCAATCGAAATTCTTTTCTGTTTTCTTAGAATATTCAATTCAATTTTTCATCAACAACAACAACAGCAACAACACCAACAACGTAAATAATGGAAGAAGAGGACGAAGAAGAGAAAAAAGAAGAGGACGAAGAAGAAGAAGACGAAGAAGAAGAAGGAGAAGAAGACGACAATGACGACGACGACAATGATGGCGGCAGCAACGACGATGACGACAATGATGGCGGCTGCAGCAACGATGGCGAAGGCAAAGCAAGAAGAAGGAGGAGGAGGCGCTGCAGAAGAAGAAAAAGAAGAAGAAGAAGAAGATTGGGGGAGAGTGTGAACGCGCGTTTGAATTTTGGGGGAGAGCAGTGAACGCGCGTGTGAGGGTGAGAGTGGGAAAAAAAACTTGGTTGAACTTAATTAGGGTAATTGTTTGGATGTGTAGTGGTACCGTATTACAAAAACCATGGAAGCCTGAATTATATGCATGTGAGTGATAGCAGAGAATGTAATATTCATTTGAATTAAAATATATCGAAATTATAAAATAAATTTATAAAATTACATTTTAATATTAATAATTACTCTATTTAATTATTTTGTCAACTTATTTTATCTCATTCACTTATTAAATGGTATAACTAGTAAAAAAATATTACATTAATTTGCTAAATAAAAAAATAGGGTAATGCTATTTGAACAAGTGATTTAGGCCAACCAAGTGCAACTAAATGATTTATTTCTATGCTAAATTGAATATTATTTTGGTGCCAAATAATATAAGAAAGTGCACATAAATAATGTTCTATTTTACACCGAAATAGTTTTCTATTTAGCATAGAAATAAATCACTTGGTTGCACTTGGTTGGCCAAAACCACTTGTTCACATAGAATTATTGAAAAAAATATTTGTGAAAAATAAAATTTAAAAATGAATCATTAATTAAAAAAGGGAAAAAAAATGAAAACTACATGGCCAGTTTTTGTGCATAAAACTTTCTAAATTCTTTAATGAACCTTTAAAATTGGCACACCTTGATCCACAACTGTTTCCATTGCCACCAAAAGTAATATTTATATAAGGACATGAGTTTCTGATAATCCAATTTCAAAGTAATTTCTCCCTTACATTAAATACAAACTCCTCCTCTATGTTCTCACCATAACATAAACATAAGACTTCTGAAAGCTAATAGGTACT
>JASCZI010181356.1:82587-95129 GCA_036250425.1 Stylosanthes scabra | reverse complement strand
ATAAGATGAACTAAGAGTCTCTTGTATTTTCTTTCATGACTAGGTCATTTCTAATCATCTTGGCCGAACCTATCACCCTTGTTTCTTCAAGTTCTATCTCATTTTAATCAAAGGTAATGAAGCTCTCTTCACTCCTCTTCATACCCGAAACCCTAGTGCTCTCCATGACTCATGTTTTCTTGTTTTTCAAAATAAAAATGATAGCTTGAACGTCCAAGTGCACGATTGTCTTGCAAGCTCGAGAAAAGCTAGGAAAGTTGGTGTTTTGATAAGTGATCTTGGTGGTTCAAAGAGCAAGCTACACCCTAAGGTAAGTGGTTAGGCTTAGAGTAGAGATATGTGCTATATGTGCTATGTGATGTGCTTGCTTGCTTGCATGAATGTTATTGCCATGAGAATGCCTAATGCTTGCTTGAATATTGATTAAAATGCCTTTCTACAAAAATGGCATTTGGCCGAGTTGATGATGCTCAAAGAGATGAGCTTTTTGATGATCAAAATGATAAGGGTTGTTGTATGCTTAATGGCCGAGAGGTTATCACCCTTGGGACAAAAGATTTCATAAAACATAAAGTACTAAATCGGTTAAGAGAATTAAAAATGATAAAAATGGTGTTTTTATGAAATAAAGGGCAAAATGGTAATAAAGGTGTCTTAATATGTTTTCCAGAAATAAAACTCAGAGTTTAGTGTGAAAAATAAGTGTTTTTGATATAAAACTTAAAAGATTAAGTCTAGGTGGTAAATTAGTAAAACTAGTAAGTAAAGACTAGGTAAAAAGAGGTAAAAATGTCTTTAATGATATTAGTAATATGTTTTCAAAACTGTTTTAAATGGGGTATTATATGTGTCTAGTGAGTCTAAATATAAAATTTCACCTTAGAATAATAAAGTTACCTTAGGTATATAAATTATTTACTAAAACTAGTCAAAACTGAATCGGCTATAGGGTTAGAAGGGAAGTTTCGTCTTTTTAAAAGTGTCTTTTCTTAGAACTGTTTTTACCACGTAAACTGAAGATGTTAGGAGAATAATGCAATTGGTTTGGGTTCAAAAGGATTTGAAATGAAAGAGTTATAAAATTATTAGTAAAATAGGTTCACTCGGCAAATAAGGATTTATTACAAGGGTAAAACGGTCTTAAAAACTGAGTTGTAAATAAAAATGTTTTAATGGTGAATAAAGGTGTATTTTAGAATGGTAATGGCACTGGTTTGAGTCAAAAAGAATGAAAGATGAAAAAGATAATTAATTTACACTAAGCTAAGTGAAAACCGAAAAGTTAGAAAACTCCTAAATTAGAAGATGATGGAATATCCATAATTAATCCTTAATAAGTGAAAAGATAGAGAATAATGATATATTATAAGTGCTGGAATATTATAAAAATATTGAAAGACACCAAGAGAATATCATATGATAAAACGATTAGTAAACCGGTTAAACCGATGAGCCGTAACAGTGGAAAGAAGCTAAACCGGAGGCTAAGATTATCGTGATGATATAAGCTCCGAGTATTAAGTCTGAGAGAATGAGATGATGCGTAAAAAATCAATATAATAATTGAGTGCCAAGGTGTGGCCATATAACCTTAGATGTGACGGTTGGTATCGATTCGGTTTGGTCGGCGATGGTATGGGACACGACGATCGAACCAGGTTTTTCTTTTGGAAATGGTTCATGGTTCTGGACCGGTTTAACCCCTTAAGAAGGATTGGTTTGGCAACTAGCCAAGTATCGGTTCTATCGGGCTTGTGTCACTGTCAAACCGGTTGGTTCAGCTAAGTCATGTAGACCGAAGGCTAATCCGACTACATAGATGCTACTCCGGCTAACAGTTCAGAGGAACGAACCTGTGAGATGCTAAAGACTATGAGATAATGAGATGGCTAAATGCTAAAGCTAAAGAAAGGCTATGTGCTAAAGCTAAAGAAAGGTTAAATGCAAGGGCTGGGTGTTGACCCGCTTGTCTGAGAATTAAAGTTTGAAGGACTAGCTATCTGAAAGGCAATAACGATCATCCTGTTCCCTGTCGATGCGGTTTCTTTGCTTTATGGAGCTATTGCTGGTGACGGGATCCTCACCATGATTATTTGGAGTACCTAGGGTACCATTATGCCACATGTTCTAGCCAACGGAACGTGGTATGCTACATGTTCTAGCCAACGGAACATGGCCGCCTTGGACGAGCCAAAGTCCACGATATTCGACAGTGGTGAACCATACTTGGGCTTGATCCTAAGTAATCGTCGGGTGCAGGAAGTAAACCGACGCATGAGCTCATGGCCTGCATTAGGAACATGCATGCATCATATTGTGTGTTGCATTTGCGTGTGATTGCATTTATTGATTGTGTGTGCTTTACTTTCTGCTTTTACTACTTGACTACTTGCTACTTGCTACCTACGTGACGTCAGCCCCTAGGATAGATTTGTTGCCCTCGTGATACCCCAAGCTGGGAACCTTAGGTTCTCACCCCTTTCTTCTTACACTACACAGGACTTCTTCTTTCTCCCACCTCTCTTGCACGATGAGACCTATCGTACCGTTTTCTCCATGTTCGGCTGCTTCCCCTAGCTCGTCAACTTCTTCCGGTTCTACTGGTAGCGTTCACCAGGAGCGCGAGCGTTCACCTCGTACACCCTTACCACCGATGGCTCCGGTACCGGCTTCGAGACCCGTGTACTCCATTCCGCGTACTCATATGTCGGACGCGCGGTGTTATCGTAATTTATTCCCTCGCCGCAGGGTGGCACCACCTACTCCTCCTCCCCCTTCACCTCCTTCTAGCGACGATGAGCCTTCCGTCGAGACGTATGATTCGGCGACTGAGTTAGTAGGTGATCCGGACAAGCCTTATGTTGTTGAGCAGGTACCCTACGGTGTCCCCGAGGCGTATTGTTTGGATGCTTCATACGGGTCGAAGCGTGAGAGTGCCAGTACCGATACTGCACCTTCCAGCCATCACTCCTCTGGTAGTTCTTCCGGTAGTGTTTCCTTGTGCTATGGGTCTGTTTCCAGCTGATCGGCCAGTGACGGTGCATCAGACGACGATCTGGTGAACCGGTACTTTGCCGAGACATTTCCTCCGCCATAGGGTTGTAGATGTAGTAGGGTGTTAATCATAGTACCTCATGAACTGTTAGAACAGTACGAGGACTAGGCTTAGTTAGTCAGGTTGGACTCAGATAGGTGACCTTAGCTGGGGTCGGGTTCAAACCTGTAGGGCGTTAGTCGTGTTGTACTTTTCCTTTTGTAGTCCTTTTCTGTTGGTCTTCTAGAGTCTGTAGTATTTTTCCCTTGAGTCGTTGTACTTCAGAACCCAAATTGGTAATTTCAATTATATGCAAATTTCCTGTTTATTTATAACTGTTATTTAATTGTTTAATCTATTTGGGAATCGGAGGATATATCGCTGCTATCGTTACGTTACAACGCGACAGGCTTGTAAGTTTTGAAATTTTAGAGTTAGGTTTTTAGTGACATTTTCGGCCGTAGGTGTGATCATGACACACCGAAAGTCGGGATGTTACACTTATCGGTTGTTCTACGGGAACCCCACCTAGAACATTATCTTGAGGAGTCTTCAAGAAAGCTAAGTACCCTTGTCTTTGAATATTATGTATATTGGATTGTTATTCTGAAATCCTGTTGAAGATAGCTAAAGGTTAAACACCTGAGGTAATTTTGAAAAGAAGGGTTTGCTCAAAATCTCAAACACCACCGATGCTATGATATGTGTCTTTTTTTGATCAGTGTTCTACAAAATTTTGAACACCTCGAGCTACATTTTCATGAGTGCTACAATATGGCATTTACTTTAATATACAATCCCTTTTGGAGTTCAAACATGGAAGGCATGAAGGAGTTCTTAGTCTTTGAAGAAATATCAAGGGGTGTTCCAACAAAAAGGCAAGAAGAAAAAAGACCTCAATGTATGATTTTTATCCATTAGGTGTTTACAGCTTACTCTTTAAAGAGAAAGCAACAATTGTGAGGGGGTTCGGTTGATTATTTCTTGCATCCATGATCATTCAAATGTTCAACACCTATGAGGTACACCCGATGAGGTGTCTAAAGGTGTTCGCTCCATCTGTTCGTGTCCATTGAAAAGGTGTTCATTGAAGAAGAGTACTGATAAAGGCGTCTACCCAAAGAAAAAATTATTTCCATCAGTCAGATGTTCCTCTAAAGTCTAGCATGCTGGAGTTCTTATTTTGATTCATCAACACTACTTGGAGCTAATTGCTACTTACATTTCCCCAACTCCTCTTCAACAAGAATCTTCCTCACAACAATGGTTCTCTCTACGATGAAAAGAGACATCAACAACAAAATTATTCTATCCAAAGAAGGGTTAGAACTTTCTTATCATCTCTCTATCATATATTCATCTATATACATCATGTTAGATGTCATAGAAACCTATCATGCATGGTTAGAGTCTTTTGATCATGGCCATGATCTAATTAAGTAAAGTCATGGGGCACTTACAAATCATACAAACACTTGCATGAATACATACCACATGTTGCATATGCCACTTCAAGTGTTCCTAAACATGGTTGTCGATGTGCAAAATCATGTTATACACAACTGATAAATGCTTTGAAAATTGGTAGTAAGATATAATATCAAGCAAGCTCTTAATGAAAGAGTTTACCATCAACTCCAAAAATCACAAAATGGAACACCAGACGCTGCTAATGAAAGAAGTCAAGAAAGCAATCTCAGACTTGTTAAATTATTATCTTCCTCAAGATGTTCTTCATGCTTCCATTAGAGAGATGAATACCTTTACAAGAATGTTGCTTAAAGAACACCTCTACAAAGACCATCACCTCGAAGAACACATCTACATCAAATGCCACCGCCTTAGAGAACACCTCTACAACAAAGACACCACCTCTACAACAAAGGCACTACCTCAAAGGACACCGATCCAGAGTATAAAGACGTAACGAAATCAACATTGAAACACCTGAAGTCTTGAACACCTCAACACTCAAAAAGCAAGTGTTCAGAAAATTTCAAAAGGACAAGGAACATTCTCTCTCAAAGAAGTAACTATGATGTTCACTAATGAAATAATAATTAGAGGTACGAAAATCTTTCAACATATTATTTACTTGATAAGACCCTTGATTTCTAATATCCTTGCAATATCACATTCCAATTTTGATGAGGCATATGAAAGTATAACATGCTATTTTAAGTTCACAACATTAGAGTAAAAAAGTGTTAAACTCCCCATTAACAAATTGCTCTAACTAAAAGAAAAATATCATTTTTCAAATGTTCATAATTATGCTTAGAAAATTCTATTATCTTTTCTTCATAATAATTATTGCATATCAATTGCTCTAATTACTTATAAATAATTATTGCTCTTAAGTTCTAATTCATTTCTTTTATTTTATTTGTGTTGTCATTGAAAACATGTGTAAACGAGGATATGGCCTTTTAAGCCCCAAGTTGAAGGATTCTTGTTATGGAACTCCCACAACTAATTTTAGAAGTAACAATCCAATATACATTGGAGTTGAAAAGGGTTACTTCAAAAGAAAGAAGAATGGCATTTAGATACAACGATGAAGAACACCCGATGTCTCTGAACACTCTGACGAGTATAAAGACATAAATATGCAGTCTGAGGAAACACCTTGTACCCCAAAGACTGCATAAGGGCTTATGATTGTACACCAAAATTATAATTTGGTTTTATTTAAATAATTATGTAATGGCCTTAGGCATGGCCAAGGACGAAGAGTAGAGTTAGTTCCTTCTATGGGTGTTGGGCCAAAAGGATGATACCCAAAGAAACACCCTAAGGAGTTGAGCTCTTCTCTTTTTATGGGAACTAATTTGGTGGAAGTGGATTGGTTGGATTTGAGGTGTAGAGAAAGTCATTTAGTTAGAAATAAACTAAACTAGATGTCCTTTCAATTAATGTCACAAGTCATGAGTTAACTTTAACTTGTGGAGATCAACTTCTCCTCTTTCACCCTTATATGGCTAAATTGCTTAAATTGAGGAAAGAAAGCAATAAAGCATCTTTTGACCCTTACCCCTTTTGAATGGTCAGTTTGGGAGTTGGAAAATAGCTTCCCCAAAATGTCTCCATCAACATAAAGCATCCATTTTTTATTTCCAAAATAACTATTTTAAATACATCACTCACCACTTCTCTCATAAGTCTCATAAGAGCACCTCCAGCACTGGTGCCTTTCATTACTTTTCCTGCCACGTGGAGTCCCTTATCTATTGAAGGAAACAAGAAGGAGAATCCCTGCACGGGGACCAGAGAAGAGAGAGAAGATGAGTCCTCACTAGCAGGGACTAGAAAAAGTGAGTCCCTCCTTACTTAATAAATAAATAAATTAATTAATAAATGAATAAAAATAAAATAAAAAATATTTTAAAAAATAATATTCTTATTTTAATTATATATTATATATTATGATTATTATCTATAAAGATAGTAATTTTTTATAATAGTAAGTTATTTATTTAATGTATATTAAATAAAAATTATTATTTTTATTTTTGTTAGTTTGTATATTTTAATAGGTTTGATATAGATTTTTTGTATTATATTTTTATTGTTATGTAATTCTTGAATTTAATAATTAAATTTTCAGTTTTTTATTCTTTACTTATAAATGAAATAAAAAATATTAAAAAAGGTCATAATATTATAAATTAATTAACATTTGAATTATATATTATATATTATTGTTGTTATTTATAAAATTAGTAATTTTTTGTATATTAATTTTTTTATAATAGTAAGTTATTTTTTAAAATTTATAAATTTTAATAATATAATTATTAAAAAATAAAAAGAACTATTAAAATAACTATAATTCTACATTAATTTATTTTTATTTTATGGATTTAATAATTTTTTTGTATATTATTAATTTATAATAGTAAATTTTTTAATTGATAAATTTGAAAAATATTATTATGAAAAATACATTTAACAATTATTAATTTATTTTTATTTTAATTAATTAGGTAAGTAGGGTCACAACGGGGATCAATGTGAGTCCCTTGCATTGGAGAAGTGAGGGAATGTTTGAGTTCCCATTTATTGTTTTTGATGCAAAAGCTGATGTGGAGTTACTTTAAGCTGATGTGGAGTTACTTTTTATGATAGGTGGGTCAGAAATAGGGATTGGGAGAGTCCCTCCACTGGAGGTGCTCTAAGCTCTTCCAAGTTTTTTTCCAATCTTTCCCAGCCTCTAAAGCAGTCTTCAAAGTTTCCTCTAAAACTTAGAAGATCATCATTCACTTGTCTTCATTTTGTTCATTACAAAAACCAAAAAATCTGAAAAACTAACCTCTCGGGTGTTCTACCGGACACCCGACAGCCGACTTTACCCAAACCTCTTTCACTTTAAAAAGCTCATTCATCCTCTTGTAACATTAGTTAAGGTCTCTACACTTGTTCTCCACCATCACTTCACATCATTGGTTCTAGTGTTGCTTATTTTGCCTATAATAAAGTGTTTCCTCACAAATTTACCTACCCTTAATCTCTCTTCTTTATCATTTTTTACTTAATTTATTTTCATAAAATCTCACCCGAATCAACTATCAACCATCAAAATGTACAATACCATCAGTATTAGCTAGAAATTTTAACTCTGCTTCAATGTCCGAGTTCTGCTTACTGCATATCAATGAACAAAAGAAAAATTAATAAAAGCTGCATGGGAAGGGTGCTTGAAGAACCAACAAAATCAAGCTGTTAAATACAACTATTTATCAATGTCCACTACATACATATATGTTGAAGCTGCATGGGAATGTACTTTGAATGGAAGCCATGTGGTTTGAAGAGAGAAAATAAATAACTAAATTAACAAAATATATAAATGACTAAGTAGTCAATAAAAACAACTAGTGCTGCAAAAATGAAAACATTAACCAAGTCAAATCAAATAAATTTTGCCGTACTCTCACCTCCGCACACTAAAACGAACAGAAAAATTTAAAAGCAAACGAACAAGTTTTAAAACATGTTGATATCAACTATAAACATGTTCGTTTGTACATATAAATTTCTGTACGTACAGTGTGCGCGTGAACAACTTTGTTGGACTTAGGTGAAAAAAATAAATGTACATTTAGAATTATTGAAATGAAAATGCCACATTTTAATAGAACAAGCTCCCAAGAAGCATGAAAAATCAAATGTGCAATAAATTCCACACGGCCCGTAGTGCGTGTGTGCATTACATAAGAAACAAAGAATATCAATAGTTGAATACTAGACATTACAAGTTTAAAGCTCCCATATCCCTGCATGAAAAACGATTTTCGTAGCATTATATTCCAAGCACGAGCACTCCATACTTTTTGCGCAATTCTCAACGCAATTTCCAAGTGAACATTGTCCTTGAGGCACTCTGAAATGCAAAAGAAGAAAAAATAATAGAACAAATCAAACAAAACATTTGTTTCCTCGTTGATGTTATTATATTGTAGCAATTATTGAACTAACCCTAAAACAGTGAACTCATTTGATTACTTATCACCCACTAAGCAAACAAACCCACATTTGTTTCCTCCTCCACCTCCTCCTCTTTCTTTATTTTTCAACAAATGTTGGCGGCTTTCATATGGTTGAGACCAACTTGATTGAATTTACTTGACAAAAATATTTATATATTTAGCATATTTTAATAAATGTTAGTTTTATAAGTGTTTCTTTTAACCAAATTTAACGAAGTCTTCATTTTTTTTATTTACCTCCCAGTACACTTCCTTTTCCTTCTTTTTCAATTAATATAAATCTATGAAGCACAGACATTTTGTTCAATTGGCGTGTCCACGTGTCGAACATGTTTTGAACACGACACTCACCGACACTCGTCCGACACGCGTGTTTTCCGTGTCTCATCCGCGTCCTTAAAAAAAACATATCTCTTCAGACACACCTGACACTTCAAAATATCATCACGTGTTTAAGTGTCGACCTTTATTCTTAATGTATGTCTTTAAAATGAGTTTAAAATTAGTATATATTACTATTTCTCAAAACTAAAAGTTAAATTAAATATTTTATATTATTAAAAAGACATTAAAAATATTTAAAAATAATAATCTAAATTTTAATATAAATAAAATGTTAATATAATATTATAATTTTATTAAAAAATACATCATATTTTATATATATGTTGTGTCCCGTGTCATATGAAATAATGAGATTTAGTGTGTCGTGTCCCGTGTCTGGATCATTCTCCATGCTTCATAGATATAAGTAGTTTTTATTGAGTTTAGTTGGTAAAAATATTTATACTCCTAATAATAATATACATTTTCCAAGGAAAAGAAGGAAACCCAGGCCAAGTGAGAAAGTAAACATATAAAGACCGTTTTTTTGGGACATGAGATAAAGACAGTTAACAGATAAGGACCGAAACAAACACACTACAAGAAAAATTGGTTTTAATGTCAATGACAGAATAACTATTATCTTTTTGAGTTTAATTTTGATGTACTGACGGCGTAAAAGGTTTTATATGATCATCAAATTAAATTCATGCATTTATATAACTTTATAAGTAGTGAGTTTAAAAAATAATTGCTTTTGATGATGTGATAACACCTGATTGAATGCATGTGTAAAATTTTTTTACACCGAAGATGCATGAAAATTAAATTCTATTTTTTAATTAAATTTTTTTTTTGCAATTATATACCTACCATTGGGCTCATATATTAACATCAAGAAAAAAGCTATGTGACCAATAGCATCCGTGAACAACCAGCCAACAGTATCTCTTTCCCTTTCCCATCTTTCCTTTCATATCTCTACATTCTAACTTCCACCGTCTTCGCCACTCCTCCTTCCATTCTACCTCTTATCTTCTCTTCCATAACTTCGATCTTCTTCTACTCAATCCCCCAACTTCTTCTTCTTGTCCTCATAATAAAGTAGCTTCCTCTCCCCGTTTCAATGGCAGATTAGGTGCCAATACTCAGTGATTCCTCCACCAAGTTCCACTCACCGAGCAGCATCAGAGCTCATGCAAGGAACACACTAGGAAACATGGCTTGACACCTTCGAAAACACCACTAGCAATGCAGGCGAGCAGATGAAGCAGTTCTTGCATATCGTTATGCACATGAGCTGCAACGGCCATGCCATCATCAATGAGCTCGACAAGTCCACGAGCAAGCTTCGTTTCACATCCATCAATATTGCCGTTGGACCTGCCGGTTGATGTCCGAGGATCACGACAAGAATCTCCCCAAGTGGAACGAAGGCTGCGTCAGTCACTGGAGTTTGGGGGTTTAATTTTCTTTTTTTTTTGGAATGGACGATCCCTTCTTTAATTTTAAATGTTCATTTTTATTGTTTTTGGATGATCTATTTTATTTATTTGGATGTTCTATATTTTAATTTTAGATGATCACATTTTATTGGTTATTATTGGCTATCTTGTGTTGGCTATCTAGCATAACTCTAATATCAATTATCATTATTGCCACTACTAAAATGCTAAAAAAAAGTTTTTATATATTGACAATTTTTTAATAACTATAATATTATTGTTATTATTTTTCTTATTAAAATAATTTTTTTTAGCATGTGTACATAAGTTTTTTTTTTATTTCGTTTTTTATCAGATATTCAAATATATGTCTCATTTCACTCACTTTATATTATAGCAGCTCATCTTTGATAATCAGAGCTGCTCATAGCAGTTAATATGAGGTATAGAAACACTCTTTAGCTTTGTTATTTTCTTTTTTATTACTGGTGAATACATTGAACATTATGATTATAATATATTATTTTGATATATCAAATCATGTTTTTTCTTGATTATTAGATATTTAGATACAATTATTGCTTCATCATAGTAAGATTTTTAGATAATTGAACTTGAATATTATATGACTAGTATTCTTACTGACTTTTTTACATCTTAAAATTTACCTCCTGCTGGCACATACATGATTAAACAATTTACTGAATATATTGTTTGGTTCGTGTTTGGAATTGAATAAGCTTTATTCTAAGCCTCTAAGGATGGAGAATATTTTAATGATAGAATTTTCCGAATGCATTGTTTGTAACATGTGAGTGTTAACATGTGAGAATGATACTACTTAAGAAGAAAACAACATGTGAGGGAGCTAAGAAATAAGTTAAAATCTCAGTGAATTTGTGG
Organism: Stylosanthes scabra; assembly: GCA_036250425.1. Taxonomy (NCBI): domain Eukaryota; kingdom Viridiplantae; phylum Streptophyta; class Magnoliopsida; order Fabales; family Fabaceae; genus Stylosanthes; species Stylosanthes scabra. Next base: position 83,934 of record JASCZI010181356.1, on the reverse strand, counting down.
TTCATTGCAGAAAAAAGATCAAGAACATTTGTAACTGGTGATACGTAACTATTGTCCAGAAAGAGCTATTTGTTTTATGAGTGATAGGATGCAATAGAAGACAACCATTAAGGCAGTAATAGAAACACTTTTGAAGATATCCATGGACAACCGGATAGAATGGAAGCAATTTGGTAGATTACATTGTCCCATTAAATCCAATGGAACAAACGAATTAATCAAGTGCAATCTTGGCAGAAGATCAATTTTGAGACTGATCCGGCCTGTCATAAGCTCGGCCCAAAAGAGCTCATCAGAAGAGCTCTTACCAAATCAACGATCAGTCCAACAACTCATAAGCCCAATAAATCGATCTCTTATACAACTGATCCACCTCAACGGGCCCAAAACCCGGACCGATTACTTCTAGCGCTGTCAAAACCGAATACTTACGCTAAACCCTAATCTACTCAGTTGACAAATATACGCGTGCTCATCTAAACAGATGAGATCAGTCAATTAACGAACTGATTAAAGACTTATTAGCTAAGTCTCCAAATCCCGAAGAGTTCGGGATTCGATCACTAAGCCTTCTAACGGCATCCAAACCTAACTGCTCACTCAAGTCATCTTATTTAACTATCCTAGTTTGACCTAGGAAGGTAGGTTCTCTTCTCCATCTCTTCACTTAAACTCATAAGTGTTTTCCCAATCTGACTTGAGCGTCGGAATGGCCTTGCAGGTCCACCCCCCCGCCGTTCCTTGGAGATCAGAGCCACACTGAAGATTCTTGTGGAAGCTGAAGTGTTCCTCCTAAGTCCGAGCACGCTGAATCCTGAAGAGCTCATCCGTGAAGTCCTCGGACGGCCGAACTCTTCCACTTCCGCACCAGAACAATTGGCGCCCACTGTGGGGCCGATTTTTTATTGGCTAACCCACTTCACCTTTTCTTTTTTCTTTCTTGTCTTCCTCTTTTTTGCAGGAACCGATCATGTCAAACGGGAACACCCCAACCCCCCAAGAGATGACCGAACTCTTCAATGCTGTGAAAGAAGAGCTTCAGCAACTCAAAAAGGAGCGGGCTGAATGGAACAAGAGAGAGGAGAGCAAGCATAACAAAGAGACTAAGAATGACGATGAGGACATGATAACCAGTGGTGCCCTCAAAACCAGACGAACTAAGGCCCTGTCAAAGGAGATCATGGACTATGAGATGCCTATGAATTTCACTCTGCCGATCACTCTGAAGCCTTATAAAGGCATCGGAGACCCCATCATTCACGTCACAAAATTTGAAAGCATGATGATCTTGAATGGTGCCTCCGACATCATCCTCTGCCGATTATTCCCCACCTTCCTTGATGGTAG
>JASCZI010181356.1:40053-78237 GCA_036250425.1 Stylosanthes scabra | reverse complement strand
ACTCAAATGCAGAACATGGACATCAATGATTCAAGCCAACAAGCAGAACTAGACACCATGGATGAAGACCTCAACATGGCAACAATTCGGCAGCAAGCAATTCAACAACAAACAGCTCGGAAATACAATCAAGGAGTCAAGCCGAGGTCGTTTAAGCAAGGAGACTTAGTCCTCTGAAAGACTGAAGAAGCAAGAAAACCTCCAGGCCAAGGCAAGCTCGCCCCAACCTGGGAGGGACCGTTCAGAATAACAGAAGTCCTCGGCAAAGGAGCCTATAAGTTAGAATCTTTAGACGGAAACATACTGCCAAGTACTTGGAATATTCAATCTCTCAAATTGTACTATTCTTAGGTTGGGACAAGGTGATGCACTCTTTTTCCTACTCACAAGCTTTTTCCTACCCTGGGTTTTGCTTGGAGAGGTTTTAATGAGGCACCCCACCCCCAACCTATTACCACTATTAATAAAAGTGAAAACTTATACTTTCTACTTGCTTAATATCCATTATTCATTCCTATAATCACGGATCCTTCTTACAAAAGCATATTCCAAACACTTAGTTACAATATGCCGATCACTTTTACAAACAATTACAAGAGCTCGGTCATAGCCGAGCACCTCGACTAATAACTTCAAAGTATCACTTTGAAACCAAACATGTAAACATCAAATCATCAATTCTCCTATACACTTATTTTACTAAGTTTATAAAAATTAACAATTTCAACCACCTATTAACGGTATTCTCAATAACTTTCATCTACAAAGTTAACAATCCAATTCTATGTGAATAACCAATGCTACATCACTTATTTAAATCCGATCAGGACTTATCTTGTATATAAGTTGCAAATTATCAACTAAGTCTAGCTTATACTTTTCTTATGTATAAGTCTAAAACTATTATCTGAAAATCTAAACCCACACTTATCTTAAGCATAAGTTGTACATCAGTAAAACCCATTGTGAATATCAATTATTCATCACCGATTATCTAAGCAACCCATCGAAGACTACGTTTTTTCCTTCTAAAAACGATTATACTACTCTAAGTGTAATTCAGAAATCAAATTAAGTGGCAACACTTAAAACAAAACAGAACCCAAATATCAAAACACACTTATCACCAAGGATAAGTAAATTGTTCACAAACATTACAAAACATTAAAATTGTTCAACATAACAACAGTCAACAAAAAATTTTTAACTTAAACAACTAAGTTATATACTCTACTCTTCCCCATCTTTTGGATCGTGGTCATCTCCACCTTCCAAATCTACTTCATCATCATCAATATGAGCTCCCTTATGGACCACTTTAATAGGATTCAGCTGATCAAATTTCAAATCTGGGAAAAAGAACTCGGCCTGTTTCCGAGCCCTTTCAAACCCAGCTGCCATCATATCATAGTCGTGATCCTCCTTACTTTGCTCAGCTTCTTTCTTTTCAACCGCCAACTCCACGACCCTAGCTTCCAATTCTGTCTTATCCTTCTCAAATTTTTGCAACTTCCCCTTCAAACCCTCGATCGTGGTCTTCAACTCTAACATCTCTTTTTCCTTCACAGCCAACTGCTCCGTGGCAACCTCCAGTTTCCTCTCCGCCTCCAAAGCTTTTTGCATCTCCAAACCTTTTTCCTTTTTCTGTTTGACCTCTTCTTTGGCTTTCAGCTCCTCAAACCTTCCAAGACAAAACAACCGAGCTGCACACACCTACACAAACAAAATATCAACTATCAATCCCAACAGAATTCACAATAACAAACAAACTACAAAACTGTATCAACAATTACTGCATAAATTGTGCTCGGGTTACACTATCAACCGACCCTATCAAGTCCAAATCCGTCTTGGACTGAAAATGCTCCTCTGCCAACACAGAGAAGGGGAAGTGCTCGGACCAAACAGATGTTAAGTCCTCTTCCCCAGCATATCCATGAAGTCTCTTTTGCTTCTCAGCAAAACCCTTCACTTCTTCGAGACTAACGTCCTTCCCACAGCACTTGCTTGAGGTCAAGTCGATGACTTTCTTGCTAGACCCGACCTCCTCAACCCTTCTCCTTTTCATACTCAAAACCTTCTTCTTCTCAGGTGGTTTGTTCACCACTGTCCCCTCTTCAACCTTCACTGCATTGGAGGCTGAAAATCCTCTCTCACTCTTATTCTTAAAATAATTCTTCAAACCGCCAGTGGTGGTCTCTGCATTCAACAAAAGTGATCAGTTACATACCAAACATAACAAAATCAAAACAAACCAAAAATACAATACAAATTGTACCTAAATATCTCGTAGCATATTCTCTCTCCTTCTCCCATTTAAACACCATTGTGAGAGAAAGAAGTTCCTTAGTACACACATGCTTTTCTAAAAACTCTATAACTTCCAAACTCTCCCTATTCACTTTATTCATCCCTAGAATCTGTACTGGCTCCGAATACCAGTACAGAGGAAACCGCTCAAGACCGAACTCATCTAAATAGAACGGAAACTGATCTTCCGAACAAGTAACCTTGATAAAAATTTCCTTAAAATCCTTGTATGACTGCCTATACAACCCGAACAATGCCTTATTCTGAACACTGTTCAGTGTAACTGTCCCCCTTTTCCGAACTCCTTTTGCCTAAAAGAAGGAAAAGAAAACCTCCAACAACAGCTCTATCCCCAAATATTCCATCAAAATTTCAAAACCTCTAATGAATGCCCATGCATTCGGATGAATCTGCGTTGGGGTACACTTCAGTTGATTCAACACACCACACTCAAACTCAGAAAATGGGAACTTTACACCTATATCTAAAAAAACGGTGGTGTACATAAAGAAATGTTCCCACCCCTCCCCCCTATGATAAACCCTATCATCAACACTACAAGGTAAAAATTTCAACTTCAATCCACTCCCTTCACGAACCCATGTTGAAGGATCCCCTATCTGTTCCACATTGTCAGTATCTAAAAACCAGGAAGACAACTCCCTAACTTCCCCTTTCACCCACGAATAGTCAGTCCCCACAACAACTATTGGTTTCCCATTCTCATCGGTCTCTCTATTTACTGCCATTACACACTCACACAAACAGCCAACTACAATAACAAATACGACAGAGGAGGAAGAAGAAGGAAACGAGGAAGAAGAAACGACAATAATAAAAACACAAACTAACCTTTGTGACTCATGATTCTTCAAGTTATGCTATTACACCGAATTGAGTAACTTCTTTTCTCTCTCTCAAAATGCAAGAGTATAACTCACACCACACAATAATATTTCCACAAAAAACGGTCCAATTTTATTTACTTCATCAACCGTTAAATCCATTTACAACCCCCTTCATCAAATGGCTAAGAACCAAATGGGAGAACGTGCACTGCTATAACCTCCCATCACGTCTTCTCTCTCTTACTTTTTCTGTTTGCAATTTTTTTACATTTAATTATACTTTAATAACTTTACAATTTTCAATAACAGTTACCATTTAATACAAGCTAGCCCTTATGGAAATCACAGTTTGACCTTGGGGGCTGGCACATACTATAACCGATCTTATCACACCTTTTTTTCATTTTTCTAAAAGCTCAACCTGTCAATTCCGATCACGTTAAGCTTGGGGGCTGTGATCCGGCCTGTCATAAGCTCGGCCCAAAAGAGCTCATCAAAAGAGCTCTTACCAAATCAACGATCAGTCCAACAACTCATAAGCCCAATAAACCGATCTCTTATACAACTGATCCACCTCAACGGGCCCAAAACCTAGACCGATTACTTCTAGCGCCGTCAAAACCGAATACTTAAGCTAAACCCTAATCTACTCAGTTGACAAATATACGCGTGCTCATCTAAACAGATGAGATCAGTCAATTAACGAACTGATTAAAGACTTATCAGCTAAGTCTCCAAATCCCGAAGAGTTCGGGATCCGATCACTAAGCCTTCTAACGGCATCCAAATGCTCACTCAAGTCATCTTATTTAACTATCCTAGTTTGACCTAGGAAGGTAGGTTCTCTTCTCCATCTCTTCACTTAAACTCATAAGTGTCCTCTCAATCTGACTTGAGCGTCGGAGTGGCCTTGCAGGTCCACCCCCCGCCGTTCCTTGGAGATCAGAGCCACACTGAAGATTCTTGTGGAAGCTGAAGTGTTCCTCCTAAGTTCGAGCACGCTGAATCCTGAAGAGCTCATCCATGAAGTCCTCGGCGGCCGAACTCTTCCACTTCCGCACCAGAACAGAGACCCATGAGAAATTCCGATTGACAACAAGCCACTAAGAAAAACAAAATGGTGGTTATGTAGTGAATTTTTTGTGGAAAAGCAAAAAATTAATTTTCTGTAGGAAGATACATAACAGACAACAATAATAATAATAATCTTGTGGTCTTGTTCTCTGAAGCTATAGATGCTAATTCTAAAATTTAGGGACTGGTCAAAGGGTGGAGACGTTAATGCAATCAATTACCGAAGGAGCTCCTAGCTCCATGGAGAAGGTGGTGATGGTGACTTTGGAACAACTACTGCTGAAATGAAAAAAAAAATGAGGTAAATAAAGGTGATTGGAATTTTGTTTTTGAAAGAAACAAATTTAAAAATTTGGAAGAACAATTTGGAGGTCTATACTTGCTTCTGATTCTGAAAACACTCCGGGTTCAATTTCATTGAAAAGTGGAGAGAAATGGCACAATTGAATATGGACTATGTAGTAGTGTAGAACTCCTAGTTCACGGTGATGCTGTTGGGGACGATCTATATATATAGATCTAAAGGAGTCTCGGCGATCATGTATGTGTGCTGCATAAGAGGTGATATATGTGTGTTGTGGTAGGTTGTATATGCTGCATGTGTTTTTAGGTGGTAGCCCTTTATTTTCTCTCTTTCTTTGCTTTTGTTGTGTTTGTCCAAGAACACCTCCATTTTGCATGAGATGGTGACTCTGTTTCTTGCGTTTTTAAATAGGTGTGGTCTCTCATGAAATTTAACGGTGAATGGTTTAGGTAGCTTATGTTGATTTTCCAATCAAAAAGCGACACTTGGCAGATTTGGATAACCCGAGTTGAATTTTGCATTTCCTTTTCAGCACGAGTGTCTACACGATAGCGGGAGGCAAATTGAAGGAATTAATTAGGGGAATAATAAAATGGGTTAAAATGTAATTGCACATAAGTGTTGGGCCATGTACCCAAACCTATTATAGTAACGAGCCTGCTCCTTACCTTCATCTCCCCCAACCTATACTAGTAGTTTCTATGCCATGTTCCCGTAACACACAGCCCCCCTCCCATCCCCCTTCTCTTCTCTTCACGGGCTCCGATTTTTTTTACCCCTAAACCCAAACTTCACACTTCAACCCAATTTTTTTTCACGTTAACTTAAACACGTACCTTAATGCAAAAACCAATTATAATGTCACTATATGAAATATGCACCGCTAGATTAAACATCACAAATGATCACAAATGATCCTACGAGTAATTTTAGATGCTTGTTCCGATCTCATCCTTGGAATTAATAAAACATACATTATACTTGTATTAAAATTAAGGTGAAAACTAAAAAAAAAAAGGCTTGGATTAAAATTTAAATTAATAAAGATATTAAAATGATAAATTTGCACCAGTAACATTTTTTAATTATACATTATCAGAAATTCTATAATGAATTCTGATGGATTTATTTTTTAAGTAATAACAAGTAATCATAATCAAAGTTATTATATTTATAATAATATTTATAATTTCATTTAAATAATATTCGTAAAAATATATTTATAATATTAAATATTATGCATTTGATTCGATAATAATTTATAATTAAAAATAAATTTTAAAATAGGTCGGTTATGATTATTTATTGTTCACAAAGTTATGGTTATCAAATATTTTATTTTTGTTTTAGGTTTTTTTGAGAAAGATCAATTTCATTAAACACATGCTGTTTATAATGTCAACTTGTGAGCCCCGTGGTTTTTTAACCACGACTGTAACAATTAAATTGAGTATTATGGAGTACAATTGGGACCGGGTAAAATCATACGTTAGTAAAGTAAATAATATTTAGGACGCGAACCCGAATACCTTCGCTAAAAGTTTGGCCCGAAATGGACCAAACCGCGAAATTACAAACATGCCACTAATAAGTGAGTATAAAAGAGGGACCAACATAACACTTCCGCCACTTTTTCCTTCATTCTCGTTAGAATGAGAGAGAGAGTTGCTGAAGAGCTGGTTGAAGAATTGACTCGTATCAATTCTTCCGCCACTCACATCAACTTCCGTCCGCGATAACTTTTGATCCAGAGCTCCGATTGACGCACGGTTTGCGGCTACGCGAAGCTCTTGTCGTCCTCTTTACATCTATCATACATGCAAACTCTGGGTAAGCCATCTTTCAACTCGATATCCTTCCTCAATATTCTGCTCGAAATTGGCCCGACCATTTTGCATGTTCTTGAGTTCTATAACTTTGGTGATGATTTAGAGTATATTGAAGCTTGATGATCGATGCCCACAAGCTTGAGTATCTCCGGTGAGACGTTTCCAACCCTAGTCCTTGGTTTAGTTAGAAGTTTTTGTGTGGTAATTGAGTATTGGTTGTTGTTGTATGCTTGAATTGTGTGTTCTAGGTGGTAGTAGATGATGATAGATGGAGTATTGGAAGATGGGATAGGTGGGTGAGCATGGCAACGATGATTATTTGTGCTTGGATGCTCGATGGCGCGACCAAGGATCACGTGTATGCATTGAGGTTGGCGTCTAGGTACAGATTCAGATTCAAGCTTACATTATTTAAGCTAGAATGATTACCTAGGTTAGTTGCACTTAGAGTATCTAATAGGGATAAATGGACATTGAGGAATATGATGAGAAGAATTGTTGGTTGATTTACTACGTGGCTATTTGTATGCTTGATGTTGATGCGAAACGAATACGCATGTATGTTTGATTGTGATTGTGGCCTTGTGCCAAGATGTGTTTTAAATATTAAGGGTTATACATGAGATGGGAATTACATGAAAGAATGAGGCCCGTGGGGCGAGATGGTGAGAGGGATGGAATTGAGATGGTTGATCGAAACGAAAGGATTGAGGATGATTCGGTGATTGAAAATGGTTTTAAAAGAAATGAGGGACCATAGAAGAGGTTGGGAATTTCTAAGAAATGGATTTTGAAAAGGAAGGGTTTTGGTGTTTGGTGCAAATTTGGTTTCAAACTAAATTTTGAGAAAACACACGTTTTAGCTGCAGTGAATCGATTCAAGTAGTATCCGAGTCGATTCACTGAGCCTCTTTAAAATAGATTTGAGAATTTTGCGAGTATCGAGTCGATTCGCCTGTGGGGCGAACCGATTCGTATTTGAACAGAGGCCAAAGCTCTCCATCTTAAATCGATTCGTGGCTAATTGGAATCGACTCTATCCTCGTGGCCTTAAAGAAAATTATTTGACTCTCAATCGAGTCGAGTCGAAGTTGTGCTGAATCGATTCATATTTTGACAGTGACTAATGGATTTTAAAAATGATCTTTTGAATCGATTCGACAGGGCTCCGACTCGACTCCATCTTCAAGATTTCATAAACTGCCTAGGATCGAGTTGAGTCGATTAGTCCCAGAACCGATTCGTTTTCACACAGATTTCAAATTTAATGTTCAAATAGCCCTCAGAATCAATTCTTCCTCTTCTGAATCGATTCCAACGAGATTTATCTTGGTTTTCAAAGGTTGAGCAATGATGGATGAAGTGGTTACATCTCATGTATAGTACCACGCTTGTTTTACAAAATCATAACCGTGAGCCTAGGTCTAAGAGGGGTCAGAGGACCAGAGCACGGCTTACGGCAACAGCGAACCATCGGGAGTAGTAAGTGTCTGTGGGGTTTTTGTTTCCACGTGAGTTTTTAACCACGACAACAGCGGACCATCGGGACGCCACAAACTCTTCCTATGATACGTCAAGAGGTATCAAAGGGAACACCTTTGACCAGAGGTGTGGGAGGCCCAGTGCCGAATTGACCTACACACAGACATATACCAGACAACCAACCAATCATAAGGTCGCAATTAACAAGTAAATGCAAATTAGCAACTTAGAACACTAGGAAACCAAATTTAAGTAATGGAAACGAAATACGAGAGAAAGTAAAGGAGCTAGCAATTAAAGGAGTACCTTGCCGTGAGAGTAGTCGACCAGCTTGTGCGCCATCAGATATGGCCAGTTGATCTCCTTCTCGTTAATCATAGCCCAGAGAAGGATGAGGTCTTCCTCGGTAGCGGAACCGTGGTTGCTCTTCCGTGGCACCAGCATATAGGATATCGCGTACAACAGGAGACGATGAGTGGTGGTCATCCTGCTGATGCAATACTTTCCAGACAATGCCGGATAGAGGCGGAGTGCTCGTGCGGCATCCATCTTCTCGAACTCGTTCCACTCACTGTGAGGGCTGCTACCTTCGCGGAAAGTGGTGCTCGCATTCCTCAAACCCCATGCCTCGGCAATACGATCAAGGGGGAACTTAAATGTCTGCCCCATGAACGAGACACAAATAAAAGGAACCCTGTCCCTCATCGTTGAGTTTATCATCGACGGCGACAGAGGCAAAGGCTGCCGCAACAAACCGCGGGTAATACCTGCACTCAGAAAAATCCCAGAACAACACAATACATCAACATTTAACAAGACTCCATCCAATCTAGCACATAACAATCAAGCTTGGCATCAACTTATACTCGAAAATCCATTTCACAAACAACAACAAAACACATATACCACGAATCCAACAAAAATCCCAACCGTACAGTACAATTTTTAGCAAACGAAAATACATGCAGCCCTTATAAACATGCAATGGACAAGACAATCACAACAAACCTTAAACCTCACGCAAACCCGATCACCCAAGAATAACAATCACGAATACCCACAATCAGCACAATTCACGACCATATGAGCACTTTACAAAGCACATAATACCACTACAACTATGCAATTATCAAAACAACCTAGAAAACTTGCAGCACAAGTAACCCCAACAGCGCATTCCTAAATTCAAATAAATCTCTAAGTCCAAATCAGTCAACCGCGCCTAATCTAGCCACTCTAACAATTAAACAATGATGATTAATTAGCGAAAGGATGAAGTAATTTACCCTTCGCACTGTAACAGAAACTAACGCAAACCCTGCACGTCAATCAGTCTCCAGAACTCCGGATATCTGTCCTCCGGAATGGCACCATCTCCCACATACTTGGGCGGGATAATCTGCATTCAAGAGAGGCGCTCGAAATACGCCTTCTTCTCTGAGTCTTCCTCGAACCAATCCTCTTCCACGTATTCAGTGAGACATGGCAGTGGTGGAGGCATCTCTTTAGTGGGGTGCCTCCCAGTCAGTTTCGTGCACGCCATCAAGGAAGGAGATGGAGTAAGGGATTGAAGAGTGATGGTGATGAGGGAAGAACGAAGTGTAGAACGAAGGAGAATGACGGAGAGAGGCACGACCGAGTGTGAGGAAGAAGATGGAACGGTTGACAGAGAGAGAAGGGAGGAATAACGATGGAAGAGAGAGAGAGAACGTGAATGGGGAGTGGGGGTGAGGAAACGGAAGTAGGAAGTGGCGGTGATGAAGTGTGGAGAGTGAAGGAGTGAAGGAATTGGAAGGTGATGGGTGGTAGAGTTGAGGGAGAAGGAGGAGACGAGAGTGTGAGAGTTGAGAGGGATGAGAAAAGTGAAGAAGGAATCGGTGAATTTGCGTTTAAGCACGCGAATCGTCGTAATCGACTCGATTCAAATGGTTATCAAATCAATTCGAATGCCCTAAGACCATTTGAAACTCTCGCATCGAGTCGGCTCGCTTGAGGGACGAACCGATTCGTTTTTATACAGAACCAAAGGAGCATTTTCTTAAATCGATTCGATCACTGTCGAATCGACTCGACCACGATTGAAATTGAAATCAAGAAGACTGATCGTTTCGAATCGACTCGACAGGTATGCCGAATCGATTCGAGCGCGGCAACAAATTAAAATATGATTTAACTCATTACGAATCGATTCACCAAGTTACAGAATCGATTCCTTAATGCTAATTTAGTCAGAGTGTTCCGTGATCAACGATGCTAAACGAGACAAGAGTAAGGGAACGTCGACGGTTTTAGTCAAGTTTTAGGATAATTATAGGGATGACGAAGACCATGAATTTCGTAAGAACACGAGACGAGAAGTTCCGTTAAGTGTTAAGGGGGATTTTGGTTTAGATGGTAATGCGATGAAAGGAGTTGAATATTTTCAAGATGTGAGCCTTATCGAGGGAGGTGCATCGCACCGAATGTAAATCCAAGAGAGTAGTTGTAGTAGGCTTTAACAACTAATGACCAGAGGTGGAGCGGATGGTGAAGAAACAGAAGTGAATGGCGTAATGTAGGTATGATAAGGGGTTTTTACGATGTTACCTTTGAAGTATCCGAGAGAGATGGACGTTAGGCAGCGTCAGGAAGGATGAACTTTACGAATTTGGTGAGAATTTCGAGGATGAAATTCTAAATAAGGGGGTGGAGTGTGAGCCCCGTGATTTTTTAACCACGACCATAACAATTAAGTTGTGTATTATGGAGTACAATTGGGACTGGGTAAAATCACACGTTAGTAAAGTAAATAATATTTAGGACGCGAACCCGAACACCTTCGCTAAAAGTTTGGACCGAAACAGACCAAATCGCAAAATTACAAACATGCCACTAATAAGTGAGAATAAAAGAGGGAGCAACATAACACTTCAGCCACTTTTTCCTTCATTCTCGTTAGAATGAGAGAGAGAGTTGCTGAAGAGCTGGTTGAAGAATTGACTCGTATCAATTCTTCCGCCACTCACATCAACTTCCGTCCGCGATAACTTTTGATCCAGAGCTCCGATTGATGCACGGTTTGCGGCTACACGAAACTCTTGTCATCCTCTTTACATCTATCATACATGCAAACTCTGGGTAAGCCATCTTTCAACTCGATATCCTTCCTCAATATTCTGCTCGAAATTGGCCCGACCATTTTGCATGTTCTTGAGATGGTGAGAGGGATGGAATTGAGACGGTTGATCGAAATGAAAGGATTGAGGATGATTCGGTGATTGAAAATGGTTTTAAAAGAAATGAGGGATCTTAGAAGAGGTAGGGAATTTCTAAGAAATGGTTTTTGAAAAGGATGGGTTTTGGTGTTTGGTGCAAATTTGGTTTCAAACTAAATTTTGAGAAAACACACGTTTTGGCTACAGTGAATCGATTCAAATAGTATCCGAGTCGATTCGCTGAGTCTCTTTAAAACAGATTTGAGAATTTTGTGAGTATCGAGTCGATTCGCCTGTGGGGTGAACTGATTCGTATTTGCACATAGGCCAAAGCTCTCCATCTTAAATCGATTCGTGGCTAATTGGAATTGACTCTATCCTCGTGGCCTTAAAGAAAATTATTTGACTCTCAATCGAGTCGAGTTGAAGTTGTGCTGAATCGATTCATATTTTGACAGTGACTAATGGATTTTAAAAATGGTCTTTTGAATCGATTCGGCAGGGCTCCGAGTCAACTCCATCTTCAAGATTTCATAAACTGCCTAGGATCGAGTCGAGTCGATTGATCCCCGAACCGATTCGTTTTCACACAGATTTCAAATTTAACGTTCAAAAAGCCCTCAGAATCGATTCTTCCTCTTCTAAATCGATTCCAACGAGATTTATCTTGGTTTTCAAAGGTTGAGCAATGATGGATGAAGTGATTACATCTCATGTATAGTACCACCCTTGTTTTACAAAATCATAACCGTGAGCCTAGGTCTAAGAGGGGTCAGAGGACCAGAGTCGGCTTACGGCAACAGCGGACCATCGGGAGTAGTAAGTGTCTGTGGGGTTTTTGTTTCCACGTGGGACAAAATCTAACGTCGCGGGTTACGGTAGCAGCAGGGGGGCCTCCTGCCAATGTACCGGCTACCAGACTAGGTTATAGTCATTGAGATAGAGAAGGGAACCCCCATTTATTTATTTATTATGAGAGGAAAAGATCGTTTACAATTGGGGCCGACTGATTGGTCCTCCGGGGAAGTACGAACGATGGTTGTCCGGCGCTAGTACTGGACCGGTCGGGAATGGCTATTATATCCGACCGGGTGAGCTCACCGTAGCCTGCAGGAATAGGCATGCTTCATGTGCATTTGTTTGATATTGTTTGGGTGTGCCTAATTGCTTACTACTTGCTAATTGATATTTGTTTGTATTGCTTGCTTGTAATGAATGTTTGTGTGTTGATTGGACGCTTTGTAGATTCTGATGAGTAGACTAGGGAACGTAAGACTTAGAGAACGAGAGGGAAGGATGAATAACTGGTAGAACCTTATTGCTAGGACCTTAGGTATAACCAAATAACATGGCTAAACGAGAGATAATAAGGGTGCCTCGTGTGATCCGACTAGAATAAATACTGTAGGTTTGGCGCTTTATCCGTACTGAGAATCCATGGGTTGAGGATTCTCACTCCGTATATTATCAGACTTTTCAGGTACAGGTTCAACCTTGGAAAGTTGGCGAAGCATCCGTGAAGAACACCGAGTGTCTACCTTTCTCCGAGAGTCAAGTCTTCCGCTCTGTGTTATGGAGAACTTGCAGTATCATTCTATAGGTTATAGTCTTGGGTCGGTTGGTAAACCTAAGCTTCGCATGTTCTAGTTTACTGTCGTTGAACCACAGTTTATACGTACTATGTACATTTATTTTGGTATAGATATAATGTTGTATCTTTATGAGTCTTGGCTCTATTTATGTAAAAGAAAATGGTATTTGCTTATATACAATTCGAATAGTTCTATGGTTTCGGATTTAGTACATATGAGTTGGTATGTTTGTCTGTAGCGCTTCGAAATTGATCAAACATGTTCGCGACTTGGTTGATCGGTTTTAGGGTGTTACACAACCTCATATGACTGAATTATCTTTAACCCTAAAGAAATACATGGAAATTTTATGATCCCATTAAATTCATATTACGGGTTGTCAATTTAAATTTGCATTTTGTTTCAACATAGAGAAACCAAATCTTGAAAAAAATATGTACCTAAACAAATTTATCAATTTTAAATATTCTTTTAATTTATACTGGGTCAACATATATAAAATAATTATATGCCACAATAAACATATACTTCGGATTTATTTTTAATGGCATAAAATTTTAACATCACTTCATATAAGGATTATTCATTTATCATACCGTGTTAATTAATTTTATGAATGATTTAGGAATGGAAATGTTTATTATGAGGATATTAAAGTCGTTTTTCTGGTAAATACTGATGCTAATATTTATGTAATCCAATGCTACCACAAAACCTTCTACAAAGTTTTTTTCTTTGGCATTAGTCGAACTACAAAGTTCATTACCCAAGCCCACAAATATCTACCCCACAACCCACATTTCAAAATCATCAACCAGACCAACAATTTTGGCCCATATAAAATTGTTATTTATTCAATTAGGCTGGGAATGGATGATCCGCTACTTTCACTCACAATTACTACTCTATCCTCACTGTTTCTTACATTACACGCGTAACGATTCTCAATTCACGTTTTTCTTTTGTTTTGACCGGATTCCCCCCCCCCCACATTCCACATGTCATCTTCCTATTGGTCCCTCTCTAAATGCCCACCATTACTCACCAGATATGTGCCACCAGAGATGTGGCCTTTTAAATATAACAAATAAATAAAAAGTAACAGAAGGACTTGACACGACGATTCAATTTTTTTATTGAGGATTTGAAGTGAAAACAGGAGGATATAAATATGGGAAAATTATTCTAAAGAGCTATTAGGTAGGTTTAATTATTAAAAATGATCTTTTACCATCAAAATTATTAAAAAAAATAAATTTTATAAAATTTAACGGAAGGACCAAGAGTAAAAATTAAAATGAGAAAATTATCTACTCCTTTCTCCCATTCGGCCATTCCCTCAATTTTCTTTTGGCCTTCCCAACCTCCATTGTCGTACGTTAACCCTTTTTCACTCTCTCTATTAGCAATTTAGCATCGTTCCCATCTTCACCTTCTCCTCCACATCGTTACCTCTGTCACGTCTAGATTTTGCCTCACGCCCTCTTCTGCCTTTGTTGGAATCCTGTTGTAGGATGCTTGTTGCAGTTGAGCTACTCCTTTGGCATCACTCTATCACCCATGCCTGATATTTTTTATTTAATAGGAGCATTGTTTTTGTATTATAGTTTTCAGGCTTGATTTTTGGGTGATTCATAGTATTGAATTTAATTATCTGAAAATTATGCTGGTCAATTGTGACTTATCTGAATTAGGTCAATAATTGCATCACTTAAAGCTTAAGTACATCTCATGTTATCTTTTTTTTTTTTGGTGAGTCTTGAAAGCTCAAAGCCAGGTGTTACTTTGGATGCTTAGTGACATGAATCTTGTGGAAAAATTAGCTTACCAGGTACCTCCAAAGATAATTTTTTTTTATGCATATTGGAAGTACAATCCTTTTTTCCCATTTGGGTCTGCAGTGCAGTCTGCACTATTTAGTTTTAATTTTCTCACTTTATTTTCTTAAATTGCTTTTTGTTGTTGTTCCGAAATGCATCAGTGTATTACTTATATTGCAATTATTATTCTTTTGTTTGAAACTCATTTGTCACATAATAATTGTTTTGCTCATTTCTTTTGTAGAAATCAACCACTTACAACTTTTGGATGGTATTGACAGTGAAATGAGCTTGGAAACATAACCAGTGAAGTGCAATCAGAGCTCACTAACTTATTGTTACTTGCAATGTTGAATACTTAATGAGCATTCTTGTGAAGACAATAAATAAACTATAAGTAGACAAGAGAAAATTGCAGTATCTTTGAAGATTCTTGTGTCTTTTGGCAATGTATTTGTACAATGAGTTATACGGAATAGTAGCATAGACCATTAGAGTGGTCTAGTTTTAGTTAATACACAATTGTTGTATCTTTGACACGTAATGATTATGTAAATAGCAAATTTTAAGAACAAAATTGCAGTATTGATAGCAGAATTTTGAGTTTAATAATAGAATTGCATAATTAAAAGCAGAATTTTGCATTCAATTGTTGAATTGCACAATTTAGTGCATAATCAAATCTGTTGCATAATAAAACTAAAACTAAATCTGCTGCTGTATAATAGAAGTGCACAATATAAGTGCAGTTTTGCATAAATACACATAAAATCAAACTAAAATCAATGATATTTGTTGCCTCTATTTGATCAAGAAGAAACATTTTCTTTTTTCAATAAAAAAAACCAACCACAAAGAATATAAGACCTGTATAAAATAAGCTGCATGTCAGACTAAAATAACATTCTATAACTTGACTAAAGCTACCATGAGCATCTGGGGAATGTCTCACCATCTCTGCATGTTTGAATTCAAGAGAATTCTTCAATGAAAAAAGAATAATCTGATTCTTGATGGACCAGATAGAAATTCACAAATAGGCACAATTGTGTGGGTGAATGTGCAAATAATAATAGTTAGAGTTAAACTCATTACAAGACTGAGGTGGACCCACTTGCTAGTAAATTAGGGGATTAATTAATGACGGTCAATGATACTGTTTTTTTCTAAAATATTTTTGTAAGTGAGTCCATTACTGTTCAGTTGGGCCAGGTTAATAGAGCAGAGTTTCCACATGAAAGCACATCATTCTATGACCAAAATTATCCAATGTATTTTGGCGACATAAATAATTTGTAGCAAGCATTTTTTTATTATTAATATTATTAAACATTTCATAAAGTAAAATAGTAAACGACATATTTATTATCATTATTTTTTATGAATTTGCTACATTAATTAATTATAATTCATCTCTTCAATAATTAATTATAATAAAAAAATATTTATACATTAATGATTTTGTTAATATGAAGAGTGTTTTAATTGTAATAATTAGGTCATTTAAAGAAATAACCTTTTATTATATTTAATTTTTTATTATAGAAATTACTTTTATTTTTTATAAAAAAAGAGTAATACATAATTTTTTAAAAAGAATTATATGTAATTACTTAATTAATAAAATAGTAATATGTAGTTCTTTAAATAATTAATTAATTATTAAAATATGTTTCGTTATATGATAGAAATAGAATGCAAATTTTACAAATAAATTTATATATAAAATATATCAAACTATTTATAAAAGATTATACCACCAATAAAATGAAAATTATTCTAAAGGTTATAAGTTGAATATTAAATATAACAAAGTAATTTTTTTTATAAATATATAATAAAAATATTTTAGAAAATTGTATATCAAACTTATGTAATAATTTATAATATATATAAAATATAAAATATAATGTTTCTTTTAAACTAGATCAATATAAAATATTTATTAATTTTTGTAATAATTTAAAATAAATATTAATCAAGTATTTTTATTATATTCACATAAGAGGTTATTAGGAAGAACACAAATCAAATATAATTAAAAAATTATGTCTTTAAATGGAATATATTGCAATTAAAATACTTTTCATATTAACAAAATTATTAATGTATAAACAATTTCTTATTATAATTAGTTTTTGAATAGATAAATTATTTTAAAAAGAAAAAATTGCTTTTAGTAAGTCAATATTAATAGTGTTATTAATAATATAAGGTGTGTAAATTTAGTTTCACCCTTTTAAAAATTATTAACATTATTATTTTGCTGAAAATTTATTATCGTTACTATTTTCTCACATATTAATGTAATTATAAATATTAATCAAATTGACCTACCCTAGTTTTTTTTTTTTTGGTCTGGGACCCACCCTAGTTGAAATGGCCTTTTCATTCACTCCCATACTCCAAAAATTGGCCCACGACAATATAGCCCGACTCTTGAATGATTATTACCATTTCACAGGAGGTCATTTTGCAATTCCACGTAAATCATAAAAGATTTCCTAGTTCCTCTTTCTTTCCTAAGATGCAATCTCATCCACACAAAGAGAATCCCATATTCTAGTCCATGATGAACTAGATTTTTCTTTCCTCATCAAAGTCATTTCTTTGAAATCAAGTAGTTATTAGGCTAATCATAAGTTAGGCTTTTATTTTAGTTGTTGAGCATTTAAGTTAACCATGAGTATGTGTTATATTCAACAATAAGATAAAAGAAACTATTGAAGGAGGATAACGCACTCAACCTTGTATATTGTGTTAGAGTTAATGAATTAAAAGAAAAGAAAGAATTAGTTATTGATAGTTGAGTTAGTTACTAACAACTTGTATCCCCACTTTAGTTCATAGAGGTCAAGTTGACAGCACACTCAAAAGTCTTCTTCTTCAAGCTTCTTCCATTTTCTTTGTATTTTTTTATATTTCCTGTAAACACATAACTAAATACTCAAGATACTCATTGATAAAGAATTAAACTAAATTACTTGAGTATTAAGTCAAATATCTACGAAAAACATATGAAATTAGGGCTCAAAACCATGAATGATGCACACGCATCACTATTCATAAAGTTGTAACTCTTTAGTGAAAAGTTGTATCCTATTGAAGGGTTGTAACCCATTAAAGGGTTGTATCCCATTGAAGGGATGTATCCCATTGAAAGGATGTGATCCATTGAAGAGTTATATCTTTTCAAATGGATGTGTTTGTTCATGCATGAATTTTGTACGTAAATAATTGCCTATAAATAGGGTGTCAAATTGGCAGAACAAACAACATGCAACAACAACCCTATCCTCACATTTCTTATTTCTATCTCTTCCATCTTTGTATTTTCTTTATGCGCAGAGGAAAGGATAGAGAATATTATCCTGTAAACTATCATTGGTGTAAGGCTTGACTGTGTGAGTGCAAAAACAAGTCAAGTGTTCTTCAATGTATCCTGCAGGAAATTTGCCAGTAACCCATTTGCACACCATTGTTGGGTGGTGGGGGCAAATTAAGCCTAAAGGAAAATGTGTGTAACACACGTCTTGAAGGTTGCGCAATATTATTCATTATTTATCAATTGCATTCTCCTCCATCAATCGCAAGCCATTTCACTGTACTCACAATCTTTAGGCTTAAATCTCCTATATAAAAAAAATGGCTGCTACAAACATCAAGGAGATGACTTCAGACTTTGTCAAACTTAAAAGATTTGATGGTGAAAATTTTATAAGGTTACAGAAGAAGATGCACTTCCTACTTACAACATTAAAGGTGGCATATGTTCTCACAACACCAAGGCCTCAAGAAGTTGAAGGGGAGTCCATTGCAGAAACCCGAGCAAGGCAAAAATGGGACAACGACGACTACATTTGTACCGGGCATATTCTGAATGGCATGGCTGACTCACTTTTTGATGTCTATCAAAATGTTGGAAGCGCAAAGGAACTATGGGACAAGTTGGAAGCAAAGTATATGGCTGAGGACGCAACAAGTAAGAAATTTCTTGTCACTCGCTTTAATAATTATAAGATGGTTGATGGTAGGTCTGTTATAGAACAGTTACATGAAATTGAACGCATTTTAAATAATTTTAAGCAACATAACATGCGCATGGATGATACCATTGTTGTCTCTTCAATTATTGACAAACTCCCTCCATCATGGAAAGAATTTAAAAGAACTCTGAAACATAGAAAGGATGATATTTCTCTTGAGCAATTGAGTAATCACCTTCGTCTTGAGGAAGAGTATCGTAAACAAGATGATACTAAAGAACAAGTTGCTCAAGGAAATATTCATGCAGTGAAGGAAGAAAAGTCCAACGAGTCCACGAAAAAGAGATGTCGAGATTTTAATAAATCCCATGAAGGTAACCATGGTAACAGTAAGAATAAAATAAAACGGTGTTGTTATCATTGTGGTAAGCCTGGTCATTTCAAGAACAAACTTCGAGTTGTTTTGAGGCCCAACTCGAGTTTTAGGGGGGTGTTAGAGTTAATGAATTAAAAGAAAAGAAAGAATTAATTATTCATAGTTGAGTTAGTTACTAACAACTTGTAGTTTATATTCTTTTCTTTCTTGACCTTGAGCAGTTAGTGTTTTTCTGTTAGGCTCCCTATCTCAAGGTGTATATATTCTCTTGTATTTGCTTAGTGTTCTTAGTTGTTGTTCTCTTACTTTTTTCTTTTCAAGTCTCTGTTAGAAATTCACCTTCTCTTCTCTCAGTTCAATTCTTTCTTTTTCTATTGTTCATAGCTTCAGTTTCTCTTTGTTACAAGCCTTCTATTTTCTCTATATGGTATCCAGAGCATTTGGTTCAGATTTCCATGGCTTCCCCTACAAATAAATCTGCAATTTCAGCCTTTTCTCAAAGTTATTCACACCCACGACCTCTCATTCTTATTGGCAACAAACTGGGAGAGAAGAATCACAAAACATGGCTTCAATAAGCATTAACTGCTATCAGAGGACAAGCATTGGAAGATCATCTTTATTCATCAAGAATTCCACCTCAATATGAATCTGATGAACAACTTCAGGCAGGTATTGAATCTCCACAATACAAGCTTTGGATACAAGATGATAATCACCTACAAACATGGATGCTGGCTTCAATGGAATTGGATTTCCAAAACAAAATGGTAGGTTATGCATATACCCATGAAATTTGGCAAGCAATTATAGATTATTTTGCAGAAACTACACGACACAATATTAAACAACTCAAAACTGAGCTCAAGACTATCAAGAAAAGAGGCTTGACATCTCAAGAATACATCAATAAGATCAAGAAGATAGCAGATTCACTTGCAACATTGGGAAAACCTTTATCCACTGTCAAACACATTGAAGCTATCTTAGAGGGACTCAATGAAGAGTATCAGATGCTCATCACAAGCATTCAAACAAATCTTGAAAATCTAAGTCTTCATCAAGTAGAGACATTGCTGCAAACACATGATGCAATGCTGGAGAAATATAGAAAACCAGTAGATGGAGGAATTGTGCAAGCTAATCTTACACAAGGTTCTTTTCCATCAATTCCCAACAATATGATAGCAAATGCAGGTAGAGGCAGAGGAAGAGGAACGAATAGAGGCAGGTCCAATAATGGAGGCAGGGGTGGAAGATGATTCTTTGGCAACTCTAGACCTCAATGTCAAATATGTGGAAGAATGAGACACATTGCATGGCACTGTTTTCATAGATTCAATCAAGAAATAGCTCGACCATCACAAACTCAACAAGCATCAAGTAATTACGGTTCCAATCAATCAAACATTACAAATTGTGCCACCACAAACAACACAACATCAACACCACATCCTCAAGCTTTCATGGCTACTCAATCAACAACTGCTGATCACAATTGGTACCCGGATACTGGTGCTTCCCACCATGTTACACCAAACTCAACAAACATGATTAGCTCCAGTGAATACACAGGTCCAGATCAAAAACACAAAAAGACTATTTGCTTTAAATCAATTAATTCATGCTCCTCAGATAACAAAGAATTTAATCAGTGTTTCTAAGTTTGCACAAGATAATTTTGTTTTCTTTGAATTCCATGCTTATCATTGTTGTGTTAAATGCCAGTTCACCAATTAACCAGATCCTTTTGCAAGGTTTTAGAATGGATGGCTTATACCAATTTGAGAATGTTGATGTTCCTCATAAACCTGCTACTGATGCACCACATGTTTACTCTATTTCTTGTTCTTCTTTAGATCTTTGGCACAGAAGACTTGGCCATTCGGCCATGAAAACTGTAAAATTGATTCTAAATCAATGTAATATAGATGTTTCTAATAAAAATACTGATTCTGAATCAAGTTTGTGTGAGAATTGTGTGACTGCCAAAATGCATAGTTTGCCATTTCCTGAATCTGTTACATGTTATTCATCACCTCTTGAACTTGTATATTCTGATGTATGGGGACCGTCACCTGTTATCTCACATCTTGGATATAAGTATTATGTCACTTTTATAGATGCTTATTCTAGATATACTATCACATATCTTCTTGTTTCATAATCTCAAGTTTATTTTGCTTTTAAACAATATAAGGCTTACATAGAAAATTTAACCAGCTGCAAAATCAAAAGTTTACAATCTGATAATGGAGGAGAATATACCTCCAATGCTTTTTCATATTTTATTAAACAAGAAGGGATACAACATCGCTTCTCTTGTCCTTACATACCTGAACAGAACAGCCGTGCAGAAAGAAAACATAGACATCTCATAGAAATGAGCTTGTCTATGCTTTCTAATGCAAAAATGCCCATGATCTATTGGGATGATGCTGTATCTACTGCCACTTATTTAATCAACATATTGCCTAGTGTAACTCTTTCTAACAAATCTCCTTTTGAAATGATTTTCAAACGAAAACCTGATTATCAATCTATGAGGATTTTTGGCAGTACATGTTATCCTTTCCGTAGGCCATATAATAAAACCAAGCTTGATGATAGGTCACATAAATGTGTGTTTGTTGGATATGATCCTAACTACAAAGGTTACAAATGTCTTTCTCCAAGTGGAAGAATCTACATATCTAGAAATGTCTTATTTGATGAAAAAGAATTTCCTTATGAAAAGTTGTTTAATAACACATCTCAAACTCAAAACGTTTCTATTACTGATCCTACTCCTATTCTTGGACCTATACTCATGCCAAAGAGCATTTATGTTCCTATATCTAATATTAGCCAAAATCAAAGTTTTATTTCACATTCTCCTATTTCTAGTGCTACACAAAATTCTAGTCATAATTCTGCACAACAACCTGTAATTCATAATAAAACAAATAGTTCTAGTCAAAATATAGTAGATGTAGGTATTTCAGGTCAAATTCCTATAATAGAAATTGAAACTCAACTTCCTGCAACAACTGACACGATGTCACAAACTAGAAAAGTTATTGAATAGAGTTCTCAAACAAATAGGCATCCTATGTTAACTAGGTCCAAAGCTGGGATAAGCAAATCAAAATTGTTTGGAGCTACTGTCAATCAAAAAGATAAGGAAGAATTAGTTCCTAAAAATCCTAAAGTAGCTTTAGAAATACCATAGTGAAAGAAGGCTATGCAAGAAGAATATGAGGCACTAATGAGGACAAATATCTGGACTCTTGAACCAGTACCACAACAAGGTAAGGTGATTGGCTGTAAATGGGTTTTCACCATCAAAAGACATCCTGATGGATCTGTCCAAAAATACAAGGCAAGACTAGTTGCACAAGGCTTTCACCAAGAACAAGGGTTTGACTTTGAACAGGTTTTTAGTCCTGTTATTAGACCTATAACTGTAAGGACTGTTCTGTGTCTTGCTCTCTCTAATAATTGGGCAATAAGGCAATTTGACGTCAACAATGCCTTCTTGAATGGGGATCTCCATCAAATTATTTACATGAAGCAGCCTATTGGTTTTGAGAAACATTCTGAAACTCATGTTTGTAAGTTGAATAAATCTCTCTATGACTTAAAACAAGCTCCTAGAGAGTGGTTTTTGAAACTCAGCAACACTTTAAATTCTTTTGGTTTTTGTAATGCTAAATCTGATAACTCTTTGTTTATTAAGAAAACAAATAAATCTGTTATGTACATTCTATGCTATGTTTGTTGATGATATAATCATCACAGGAAGTAATAAATCTGAGATTTCAGAGACTATTTAACAACTTGACAAGATCTTTTCTTTGAAAGATCTTGGGGAGTTAAATTATTTCCTTGGATTAGAAGTGCAGAGAACTAGTTCAGGGCAATTACATCTTTCACAAACCAAATATGTCAATGATTTATTGTCTAAATTAGGAATGGCAGAGGCTAGTCCAATGCCAACTCCTATGATATATTCTCTTTCATTGCTTTCAACCGGGTCAGAAAAATTTGAAGATCCTCAATTATTTAGAACTGTTGTTGGTTCTTTGCAATATTTACTTATTACTCGTCCAGATCTTTCTTATGCAGTAAGCAAAATTAGCCAGTTTATGCACTCTCCATTGCTGTCACATTGGAAGGCAGCAAAGAGAATATTGAGATACATTAAAGGCACAAAAGAACATGGTTTGATGTTTCACAAGTCAGATGATCACATCTTCTATGGATTCTCAGATTCAGATTGGGCTGCTGATCAGGAAGATAGGAGGTCAGTATCTGGTTATTGTGTTTATTTGGGTCCTAATTTAATTTCTTGGTCTTGCAGGAAGCAATCCACCATAAGCAGGTCATCAACTGAAGCTGAATTTCGAAGTTTAGCAGCTTGTGAGGGAGAGCTTACTTGGATCAGCAATTTGCTACTAGAGTTGGATGTCAAGCTTACCACAACACCTACAATTTTTTGTGGTAACTTGAGCACTGTGCTGCTAACTCATAATCCAGTATTTCATACAAAAACCAAGCATTTTCATCTTGAGGTTCAACTAATTCGTGAGAAGCTACAGAAGAATCAGCTGCACATAATACATATACCAGGCTCAGAACAAATTGCAGATTTGTTGACCAAACCCCTTAGTTCTGTTACATTTGATAGATTCAAGAACAAACTACGAATTGTTTTGAGGCCAAACTCGAGTTTGAGGGGGTGTTAGAGTTAATGAATGAAAAGAAAAGAAAGAATTAGTTATTCATAGTTGAGTTAGTTACTAACAACTTGTAGTTTATATTCTTTTCTTTCTTGACCTTGAGCAGTTAGTGTTATTTTGTTAGGCTCCCTATCTCAAGGTGTATATATTCTCTTGTATTTGCTTAGTGTTCTTAGTTGTTGTTCTCTTACTTTTTTCTTTTCAAGTCTCTGTTAGAAATTCACGTTCTCTTCTCTCTGTTCAATTCTTTCTTTTTCTATTGTTCATAGCTTCAGTTTCTCTTTGTTACAAGCCTTCTATTTTCTCTATATATTGTTATCTTTTGTTTTCAAATTTAGTATGCTATTTCTTTTCTGGAAATGTCTATCATGTACCGGGTGATAGAATATTCCAAATGTGTGGCTTATATTCAATCTCTATCACTAATTCTTTATTCCCAATAAAGCGTTACATATGGTGGATAGCTACCCTCTACATTATGAACCAGATTATATTTTCACCATCAAAGAAGACTCATTCTTTTCTTTTGGATTTCGAATGTTCACTAGTATGCTCTATTCTTTTCTTCTAAGTTAAAAAAATATTAATTACCTATATTTTTTCTTTAATTATTATGTACTCTTTTTAGTACATTTTATTATACTTTTATATTACTGCCCTATCAAAATAACTAAAAGAAAAACATTAAATAATATTAATATTCCACACGAATTTAATGGGATGTTAAAAAATTACTCCCTCAATTGAAAGCATAATAAAGTATCTGTAGGCTTGGATGAGATTCAATTACCAACATCTTATCCAATTTCAAAGTTTGTAATTTGAAAATTACCTAGGATTGGAATACCATATTTTTCGGATATATTCGTGAAGGCTAAACACATTATTGGATCTAGAAGTACTCCGAATCTAAAAGCACTCCGGATCTAAAAGCGCATTTGGAGCAAATAATAACTCATCAAATAACTCAATAAGAATTTTTTTTATATTTAGTTGTTTTATAGAGGATAAAGATCTAGAATTCCTCTTACATTTTTCTCATATTTTGAATTTACAACAATATAGTTATATCCAAATGACATCTTTCCAAGGTAATTTTCATTATAAATTTAATAGAGTGAATGTACTCTACAGAGAGCACTACAACAAATAATCATTTAGAATGTTAACTAAAGAAATAGGGTGGTGCTAATTACACACCCATAAATTACTAATATCATATTATTAACAATAAGTTAGCAAAACGCCTTTAGTTTTGTCTTTTTCAAATACTCCATGTCTTTAATAATTAATTAATATAAGAAATTATTTGTATATTAATGATTTTATTAATATAAAAGATGTTTTAATTATAATGATTGTGTCATTTAAAGAAATAAATTTTGCCACCAATATAAAAATAACAAAAAGCTTGTCATGGAAGGATAGTACATCCCATATTTGTACAAAATACAAAACAAAACTAATAATAATAATAAGGATTAAAAAAGAAAAAGGACAAAATAGAGGATTTAGAAATTTAATTTAAAACGGAAATTCTTATTGTAAATTAATCAAGTTGCTGCTATAGTTGTGGTTTGAGTTCGAGTACACAACACCAATTGTAATTCTAGTGAATAATCAATATGCACTTTCTTTTTCACTTTCATATTTAAAGATCATCGTGAATCAAAGAATTAGTAATTCATAGAATTCAAATAACATATTTGATAGAACCTATTACTAACAACGTTACTGCATAGAATTCAAATAACATATTTGATAGAACTTATTACTAATAATCAATTTTTTTTAGCCAATACCGAGAAAGAGAGAGAAAGAGATGGGATGGGGACTGAGGAGCACGAAGGCCGATGGGATGGGATGGTTACTGACACACTTATTCTGTTATTTCAAATTTCTATTTAGCCAATACCGATCCGAATCGCTATTGAGTTATTCTCATTATCGGTCAGGACCGGTATTGGTTGAATTTTTTAAAAAAAATTTGGCACAGGTCTGGACCGGTATTGAAAATAACCCAATATCGGTCTGGACCGGTACTGCTAATACGATATATTTTAGTAAATATCCCCAGAACGATGTATTTTGGTAAATATCACTTTTATTTTATTTAATTAAAAAAAATTCTGCATATTTATACATCTAAAGTAAAATTTCAACAAATTAAATTAAATAAGCAACCCCTAAGAAAGATTATGAATTTACGATAAATAATATATCGAAAAGAATGAACGTTGAAGCCTTACAAATGGTGAATTGGTGATAGACAAAGGTGTACAAATAAGGATTTGTGTTTCATGAACTGTTGGAGAGAAAATATGTTTGCGAATTCGAAATAAATAAGAAAATAATTTAAGAGTATATTTGTCTATCTACAAAAAAAATTTGGTCCTTCACCCTGAATATTACAAAATTTAATCCTTTTTAATAATTTTGGTGTTAAAGGTCCTTTTTAATAATTAAATCTCCCTAAATATCCTTTATAATAAGTTTTCCTATAAATATTGTTTTAAATGATAACAAGATATTGGATTGGTTAAGGGGCGAAAAGGATATGAGGTGGGGATGAGATTTTTGGAAAGTAGATGCAATGTTATGAAGAGTGCAAAATGGGTACAATGGAAGGAATATGTTACGAGCAACAAGATATTGAGAAAACTATCACCACAAAAGCTAGTTCAAGTGGTGGGAGAACCCAAGGCCTTATAAAGCTCTTTCTTTAATGTTGGCCCCCAATGTAGGACTCGTAACATAGCATCCCCATCAAGAGCCAGCGACCCGATGGCTCCACTTTACGGCACTTCACTCGACTTTTTGTCGGTCAGAACCCTCCAATGGTCAGAACCCTCCGTAGATAGCCTTTTTCGAAATCCTGACTACTCCACTCTACGACACTTCACTCGGCCTTTTTCCGATTAGAACCCTCTGTAATTAGCCCTTTTTGGTTAGTCGATTCTCAACGAGAGCACCAATCGATGAACTTGGAAAGTTGACTCATAATCAAGCAACAAAATATAACCAGAATAGCACAATTAATAAAGAAGAAGAATCACTGAAATAGAGTATATGTATTATTCAATCAATATGATCAACAAGAAGAAGAAGAAGGAAATATGATGAGTATGAAATAACAAGAACAAAAATCCCCTTTCGAGTAAGGGATGAACTCCAGAATTACCCCAAATGATTCTGTTCGGAAGGTACGTGAGAACCTGAACTAGTGAGTTACAGGGATACTCATGAATGCTTATGACTGAGCCAGGCTGAGAGTGTCTGAGCTACTTGGCTACCGAAGACTTTCTGTGACTGGGTTACATGTGAAGTGGTCACAGGTAGGGAGTGATAAACTCCATTTTTATCGTTTGAATTTGTGCTAAAAAGTATAGAGTTTATCAAGTTCTTTGCATCATATTGAGATAATTAGAGTCTTTTTGCATAATCCTCTCTTTAATGTCAATGCACAAAAATCATGTTTTGCAAGGCTTTTAATTGTTAATTTTTATTCCACTCAATGCCGTGATGCGTTTTTTTTTTTTTATGTATTTCAGGTTTAGAGCAGTATCAGTGGACTAAAAGATTAGTTAAAGTATGAATTTTGAATGCAATACATGAATAAATTTATTTTTGGGCAAAGCTGCAGAGGTGTATATACACCATACCTGTGTACACACCAGTGTACAAAGCTGCAGGGATGTGTACACACCACTGCCGTGTACACACCCTGTCCTGCACGTGACTCACTTAAAGTGGCACATGGGAACACGTTTTTTAGCCCAAAAAATGCTCATTTTTAGCCCAAAATTTGACATGTACCAATGGGGGAATACAAGGGGAGGTGGAGGACAACAAAAACACATGCTCTCAACATAACAACAACATACACAAGATCAAACACTCACTCATTCTCATTTTTTTTTCTCTTAGTTTTCTCTCGTAGGGTTTAAGGGAACTTCTATATCTCTTGCAACTCTAGGATTTCACTACTCAATTTCTCTTTAATTCTTGTTATTATTGTTAATTAGGAACTCAAACTACTCTAGTTGTTCTACTATTTCTTTATGTTTCACTTGTTATTTTCCTCTTTATGAACATATGAACTAGTGTTATGAAAGTTGGATTATGCTTGATATATATTAATAAATATTTGTTTTTATGTCATATTTATGATTAATTGAGTTGTTATTGATATTTTGTAGTGGGTATTGTTCATTTTGATTATATTGCAATTTATGATGTATTCTGTTAATGCCTTTTATGTGTTTGATGAAAAGTCTCAACTAGTTATGGAGTAGAATTTTAATTCTTGGTTGGTGTTGAGATGTTTAGTGACTTGAGTCACAATTGTGTTGATTGATTGGTGATTGAGGGTTATTTAATTAATCTTATTTTCACTAATGTTAATCCTTTACTAAACTCAATTAGTAAGTGGATTACGAATTGTGATTGGGATTATTTAAGGCCAATCAACATTCCTCAAATAGTAGAGGTTAACTAATTGGTTGCTCTTGGATATTACCTTAAATTTTGGTTAGTGACAAGGATTATGACTTAACTCTCAACTCTAACCAAGATCCTTTTAAAATTTGATTAAATTCTCTTTTAATTGCCTTGATTAATTGTTTAGCCCCTTTTAGTTTAATTAGTTGCTAGTTTAGTTTAATTTTCATCCAATTGTCTAATTGCTAGTTGATTTAGTTCTTATTTAAATTATTGCATTTGTTAGTTGATATTTTAGTTATCTAGTCTGATCTAGTCTTTAATTATATACTTATAGTTAGAATTTAATTACATGCAATTTAGCATTTTGCATACTTGCTTATTTATATTCTTGAAATCTTTAGTTTAGTAAATTCAATCAAACAACGTTTTCACTCCTAGTCAATAGCAACCTTTGTTCAATTGCAAGGGAGAACGACTCAGGATTAATACGCTCGATTTGGTTTTATTTGAAACATCTTTTGAAACTAAATTTGGTCATTATCAATTGCCGGTTTAGACTAACTACAATAAAATTGTGTTTTTGAACTTGAGAATTTCTAAACCGGTCTTAGATAGTGTATCACGAAGCTACTTGGGTTCTGAGATACGAAGTTACTGGGCTCCAGTGTATGGTTGCGACTGGACTAGTGGCAAGTTGACCTGAGATACTTGGCTCTGAAGGTGCAGAGGTCACTATCCAGAATCCGAGCAGAGCTTCGCCGAAAAGTCATTGGGGGCGCCGGGAGGGCCACCTGAAAGGACACTCCGACGCTCAACGTCAGCAAAGTATTTGAGGTTAGGGAATGAGAAAGTGAACTTAGCTTACCCTTGAATGACCTCTACCTTTATAGGTGGCTTTGTGTCATTGGCATTAAGGTGGAGTTATTACCATTAGTAGTGTGCATTGATGTTGAGGAGTCATCATTGTGCATTAAGAGAGATATTCCATAATCGTTGCCTTTTGGCTTTTAGATTTCTAATCAGCCTTGCTGAGGGGAATTCAATGTGAAGTGGCCCATTGAGTTGCAGAACTTGACTAAAGTTTGACCTTTGCCTCTTGTTGGATTTAGGTCTATTTTTGGCCCAAATTGCAATGCTGCAGAAGTGCGTGGACCTTAGAGGTATTGGGCTACCAGATTCTGGACTTAGGATTTGTCCAAAACAGATTCTAAGCTGCCTTCTCAGAATTTTCTTTTCACTATTTAACAAACTCTCACCAATTGGTTATGTAACTAACTCTGTTATGAGGACTATTCCCTTGTAATGCATCTCTACTAACATTCATAGTCTATCATCCATGCTGGAGGTCTTCTAGCCCTTGCCACTCTTGGTTCTAGGCTTGAGTCATTTGGTTCAATTGTTGGTTCTTCCTCTCTCGTCCCTTCTGTTGGGCCAGGATTATTGTTTTGTGATGGTGGGCTCGTATCAGATACTTAAAATGGAGAAATGTAGCAAAAGTCATGAGGATGTAATTCAACCAAGCATCGTCTGTTCCCGGCTTTTCTTTTCATTTGTTAAGCACTTGTATGTTAAGTTTGTTAGAAGAAAAAGCAAAGTTCTTTTTTTGGTTTGAAAGTCAACAAAGGCTAAAAGTTGCAAGTGTTATAAGTGGTACAACTTGATCAACTTGGAGATTATACACATACATAGCGAATGGAGTTTAAGTGGCAAATTTTGATCATAATTTTGCTTAGTTGCAAACGTTCACCGTCAAATATTGAATTCTTATCTAATCATGTGTTACATGATAAGACAAAGTTGTGCAAGATGACAACTTAGCAAACTTGATAAGATTACCAACTAATTATAAGTTGGAAGATAACACTAGATATGACTTAGGTGAAGATATTTTTTTTCTTTAACCTCCATATGAACATTATAAATAGGATGCCTTGGTAGTTGGTAGTGTTTCATTCATATCAAGTTTGTAAGAACTAATGAGTGAAAAACAGATAGAAAAATAGTAAGGTTTCTCATTTGTATAATCCCTTTGTATGAATGTTATTTCCATCATATATAACAGAGTAATATAGACTTCTCTATATATTTTGAGAAGTTGTAGTTTCACCACTTAGTCATATAATTTCCACTATTGCCTAAATCTGGTTCTGACTATTTCTCGTCTCTAAATTTTAGTTGCGTTACTCTATCCCATTAACTCTGGTACCCAACAGTGGTATCAGAGCACTAGGTTCTTAATCTTTTGTTGCAAAGGGGCAAGTTGGTGTTAGAACTATGGCAACAAAATTTAAGATCGGGAAATTCAATGGGAATAAATTTTCTCTTTGAAAATTGAAGATCAAGACAACTTTGAGAGAGGAGAATTTCTTAAAATCAATAGTAGACAAACTTGCGGGACTCCTGATGATAAGTGGAAAGAGATGGACGGAAACACAATTGCCAATTTACATTTGGCTTTGGCAGATTCCGTATTATTAAGCATCTCGAAGAAACAAACAGCAAAGGAGATTCGGAAGACACTCACTGAGTTGTAAGAGGCAAAGTCACTTCACAACGGGATATTCTTGAAGAGGAGACTTAATACTCTTTGTATGAGTGAATCCACATCGGTGACAGATCACATCAACCTTGTTAATACTTTATTTTCACATCTGACAGCCATGGAATATCATATTGTAGAAAATCAACGTGCTGAAAGTCTTCTTCAAAGTGTACCGAATTTGTATGATCAACTCATCATCAACATCACAAATAACAATATTGTTGATTAACTCCGATTTGATGACGTTGTTGTCGCTATTCTTGAAGAAGAACGCAGATGCAAAATTAAAGATGATCAAACGGAGAACTCAAAGCAAGTAGAAGCTTTGAAGGTAATGAGAGGCAGATCGTCGAAATGTGGCTCTAGTGGGAGTCAAAATCATGGTAGATCAAAGTCTCAAAAGAAGAACCTTACTTGCTACAATTGTGGAAGAATGATTGCTGGTTCAATAAGAAGAGTACGGACAAAGCTGTTAAGCAACAACCAAACATGGATGTGTTGCAACCACCTCTAATGATGGAGATGTCTCATGCATCGAAGCTACAATAGGTCATGAAGGCAGCATACAACTAGTTGATGTCTGGTGTTGGATTCTATGGTAACATATGACATGACTTCACATCACAAGTGGTTTAGCATTTATGAACCTTTTTCAAAAGGATCGATACTCATGGGAGAGAAATTGTGAGAATTGGTACTATCAAAATTAAGATGTTTGATGGTTCCATTCATATAATTCAAGGTGTGAAACATGTGAACGGCCTAAAGAAGAATTTGTTATTTGTTGGGCTATTGGAATCTCAAGGGTACAAGATCAATATTGAAAGTGGAACATCGCAGGTGACTAATGGTGCTCGTGTGATCATGAAGGCAAAACGAATAACAACCTATCTATACTTGCTTTTTGGAGATACAATTCAAGACGTGCAGGCGTCAGTTGCATTAGAAAATTAAGAAGACACAACGATGTTGTGGCATCGCAAATTAGGCCACATGTTAGAACGTGGACTACAGGTTCTTGCAGAACGTTATCTTCTTCTAGGACTCAAAAAGATGAATTTACCTTTCTGTGAGTATTGTGTGACGAGCAAACAACACAAGTTGAAGTTTGAAAGATCTATTGCTCGAAGCAAGCACATACTAGACTTCATTCATTCTGATATATGAGAATAACTAGAATTATCACTAGGAGGAGCAAAGTATTTTGTCTCTTTCATAGATTATTATTCACGAAGATTGTGGATTTTCCCCCATCAAGAAAAATCAAATGTAAATAGAGCTTGAGATTGGCAAGAAAATCAAAGGCTTAAGGACATATAGTGGAGGAAAATTATTGATGGTGAATTGATTGCTATTTGCAAGCACGTGGGTATCTAGAGGCAATTCACATTTGCATATGCACCTTAGCAGAGAGTATGAACAGAGCTTTCCGATAACGAACCCGAGCTATGCTGCGGACTGCAGGATTAGCCAAGTCTTTCTCGGCAGAAGCAATGAAAATAGCTTGCTACGTGATTAATAGATCACCATTAATTGCAATCAAATTTAAAATATCGATGGAGATGTGGCAAGGTAATTAAGCCACCTGATTATTCTTCTATGCATGTCTTTGGATGTCTTGTTTATGTGATTTTTAATTCCCCAGAAAGAACAAAGCTTGATCCCAAATCAAGAAAGTGTATTTTCTTGGACTATGCTGGCAATGTTAAGGGGTATCGTTTGTAGGATCTCATTGCTCGCAAAGTTATTGTCAGTAGAAATGTTATATTTATTGAGAATGATCAGCTGTCAAAGGAGCAAAAAATAAAAACATGGGAGAAACTACTAATATATATATATATATATATGGATGACAAGCCAAGAGAAAAAAATTCTTCTAAAGCAGAACCAGAACACATTGAATAAGAACCTAGTGAAGTTCGTAGATCAGTATGAGAAATAAGATCATTATGGCACGCTGACTATGTCATGACTTGCCATTATGCATATCATTTTATTACTCAAGATACAGAGCCGTCAACTTTTCAAGAAGCTGTAGAAATTCCACATTTTTCTTTATGGATGATAGCCATGCAAGCAAAAATGAAGCACTACACAGAAATAAAGAAACAAATTTTTAAATAAATAAAAAAGTATCAATTTTATCAAAATACGTTGATTCAAAAATATTTACCAATATCCATTGCATTAGGAGTACCGATCCAAACCTTTATTGGGCTACTTCATTATCGGTCCAAATCGGTATTGGGCCTTCTTTTTTAACAATTTCAACCAATATCGTTCCATACCAGTACTAAAAATAGCCCAGTACTGGGCCAAACCGATTCTCTCTTTCTCGTTCACTTCTTCTGCTAAAAAGAAGCCATTGTTTTCCTTCGTGAAAAAAGTGAAGACTCTACTTGAATTTGTGCTGGATTTTTTTGACTCTATTGCCAATTCTCATAGCTTATTTCTTTTCTTGGTTGTTCATCTACCTCTAAACTTTTGAGTATTTTTTCAAGTCCTGAAGTTGGTAAAAAATTGTGCAAAACTCATTTTGTTTGGCAGGGCACACATACTAGCATTTGTGGTGCTTGTTGTTTGTGAAGTAAAATTAGGACTTGGATATAATACAAATGTGTTCTTTCTTTTCCATGCTTTTTTTCTTTTTTCTTTTTTCTTAGAATAAAAAAGAGATTGTTGTTTGTGAAGTATGATTATGACTTGGGTATAATTCAAATGTGTTCTTTTTTTCCATACTTTTTTCTTCTTTTTTTTCCCTTAAAAATAAGAGATTATTGTGTGGTGTCCAAGCCAAAGCATTACATTGGCTGAGGTATCCCTTTCTTTTGAGCAGCGAAAGTGAACGAGAAAGAGATAATCCATTTTGCCCAATATGGGTTTGGACCAGTACTAGGCTATTTTTAGTATCAGTTCGGATCGATATTCGTTGAAATGTTTTAAAAAAATAGGCCTAGTATTCGTTGGACCAGTACTGTTAATGCGATGGATATTGGTAAATATTTTTGAAACAGTGTATTTTGGTAAAATTGATACTTTTTTTTTATTTAAAATTTTTTTCCCATAAATAAAACGTGGGAGCTTGTTCTACTACCAGATAAAAGGAAAGTTATCGGTAACAAATGGGTCTATAAAATCAAGCCTGACAATCACAATCAAATTGAACGCTATCGTGCAAGACAAGTGGTGAAAGGGTTTGCATAGAAAGAAGGTATTGGTTTCAATGAAATATGTTCTCCAATAGTTAAAACTTCCACAATCAAAGTAGTTCTTGCTATATATGCTGCATATGATTTACATCTAGAGAAACTAGACACAAAGAATGCTTTTCTTTATGGAGAACTTGAAGAAGAGATATATATGCTCCAACCGTAAGGCTTTGAAGAACTAGGAAAATAAAACTTGGTTTGCAGGTTAACCAAATCTCTGTACGACTTTAAATAGGTTCCACGGTGTTGGTATAAGAGATTTGATTCCTTCATTATTAGTCTTGATTATAGCAGATTGCAGTCAGACCATTGTGCTTATTATACGAGGTCTAGTGATAAAGATTTCATCATTCTGCTACAGTACATGAATGCATGTTGGTGATAGGCCCATCAAAGATTGTATCCAAGAATTAAAGGCTCAACTGGCTAGGGAATTTGATATAAAGGATTTAGGACCTGTAAACAAGATTTTGGG
This sequence comes from Stylosanthes scabra, assembly GCA_036250425.1. Taxonomy (NCBI): domain Eukaryota; kingdom Viridiplantae; phylum Streptophyta; class Magnoliopsida; order Fabales; family Fabaceae; genus Stylosanthes; species Stylosanthes scabra. The sequence goes on along the minus strand of JASCZI010181356.1, from coordinate 44,032 downwards.
GATGCAAATTTGCCGAGACAGAAAGAATAGGAAGATTCGGCTTTCCGAAGAAAATTACTTGAGGAAAATCTTGTAGCGCTTCAACATGCAAATGTGTTAGCCAATATCTACCCCACTTCCTGACAATTTTAAATTATCTTATGAGATGTATCCTAGAAGTAAAATAAAGAATATAAATATGTCTCGAGTACCGTATGCATCTTCAGTGGGAAGCTGTTTGTACGCCATGATTTGCACTAGATTGTATATCGCTCAATCAGTTGTGATGATTAACAGATTCATGGCAAATTCAGGAAAAGAGCACTCGAGCGCTATGAAGAGGATCTTGAGATATATCAAAGGAATTTCTAATGCTGATTTATGTTTTGGAGGATTTGAATTTACCATTAAAGGTTATGTTGACTCAAATTTTGCAAGTAACCTTGAAAAAGGAAAGTCCACTGCAGGCATTCAGGCAATGTGTTTACGCTTGCAGGAGGTGCAGTAAGCTAGTTATCTAAACTACAAGTTGTTGTAGAACTATCGACTACATAAGTTGAAAATATGGCATCTATGCAATCTTTCAAGGAAGCTATTTGGTTGCAACGGCTAATGGAGGAACTCAAACACATATAGGGTATGATTTCAATATTTTGTGACTTTCAAAGTGCCTTGTACATCGCAAGGAATTCGACTTTTCATTCAAGAACAAAGCACATATGTGTTCAATCACTTTGTTCGTGAAGTAGTAGTGGAAGGAAAGGTAGATATGCAAAAAATTTACACCAACAACAACCTTGCAAGCATCATGAAAAAATGAATGAATGCAAATAAATTTTGTTAGTGCATATTCTCTCTCGGTCTATTGAAAATATGAGCAGCATGATTACACGAAAAAACAATTATGAGTGGGAGATTGTGGGAAAAAGAAGCAAAATTCTTCTTTTGGTTTGAAAGTCAACAAATGCTAGAAGTTACAAGTGTTACAACTTGATCAACTTGGAGATGATACACATGCATAGCATATGAAATTCAAGTGGTAAATTTTGACCAAAGTCAAAATTGGATAAGTTTACTTAGTTGCAATCTTTGGCTTGGTCAAAGATTGAATGATTATCTAATCATGTGTCACATGATGATAAGATAAATTTAATATTTATCAACTTGTTACACAATTTGATAAAGTTGTGCAAGATGACAACTTAGCAAACTTGATAAGATTACCAACTAATTACAAGTTGGAAGATAACACTGGATAAGGTTTAAGTGAAGATATTTTTTTTCTTTAACCTCCATATGAGCATTATAAATAGGATGCCTTGCTAGTGTTTCATTCATGTCAAGTTTGTAAGAAACTAATGAGTGAAAAGTAAAGAGAAAAATAATAAGGTTTCTCATATGTATAATTTCTTTGTATTAATATTGTTTCCATCATATATAAGAGAGTAATATAGACTTTTTTACATATTTAGAGAGGTTGTAGTTTCACCACTTTGTTATATCATTTCCACTATTGTCTAAAATATTTCGTTCGATTTTGACTATTTCTCGTCTCTAAATTTTAGTTGTGATACTCTGTCCCATTAACTCTGGCACCCAACAGTGGTATCAGAGCACTAGGTGACAAGTGGAAAGAGATGGATGGAAACGCCGTTACCCATTTACATTTGGCTATGACAGATTCCGCATTATCAAGCATCTCGAAAAAATAGACAACAAAGGAGATTTGAAAACACTCACTGAGTTGTACGAGGCAAACTCACTTCACAATAGGAGGTAGATGATGCTATTGCCGTTACTGGTTTTCGCCATGAGAGGGGAATATGAGAGAGATGACGAAGGCAGTATGAAAGGGTGCACTGGAGAGAAGAGAGAATATAGAAAAAGAGTTTTTGTGTTGAGGTAGAATATTAACACACATTGATAGAGACGTAGAAACGAAAAAAGATTGACAGGTTTGGAATTACTTTTGTGTTTTGAGATTTTGATTCGCTCGAGGGAGAGAGAAAATATGTTAGAATTTTATTGATTACTGTTGTTTAAAAGCTTGTTGGCAAAATAACACAATTGTTTTATTAATTGTCTTTTTTTGGGAAGCTGAAGGCTAGCAGAAAAGGAGATAAATTGATTACTTTAAAACTTTATTATGACACTAAGAAGCAAAATGAATAATTTATCGCAGATTTTTATTTTGATTTTTTTTGTGTTTATTAAATAGATTAATATCATGTGATTTTAATTTTTGTTGCATGGATAGTTTTTTCAGAATTATAAAAAGTGATTGTTTATTTGATCTTTTAAAAAAAATGATAAAAGAATCTTCTAGTGAATACTTATAAAAATATTTATATAGTGATATAATAATTTTTAAAAAATTAATAAAAATTAATACCTAAACGGATAAATGTAAACTACAAAATAATTTTTTATAAGTTTATAATTTTTAAATTACGGGTAAGTATCAACTAGGGTTTTTCCTTCAGTATAGAGGCTAAACCGGTATAGAGATATAGAGATTTTGTTGTATACAATAACAATGCAACACGTAAGGGAGAGATAATATGTGTGAACAATATTAGAGAGCAAGGTTCTAGATGCGCTCAGAAGCTGTCGGGAGATGTTTGGCGTATTAGTAAGCCATGTGGGATGATGTGAAGCTATTTATGGTTGGCTTGTGGAAGGGTAGGGTGGGCCTTACAAAGAGAGTTTGGGATAAAGAAAAAAAGTGTCACCTTTGTTAGAGATTTTTGTTGTAGCTTAAGGCCAGGTTTGGTAATGTTGTGACTCTCAAAAAGCGGATGAGCTCTTTGTGCTCTGAAAAAGCAGCTGATGGAGAGTCACATGATAATCGTTTGGTAAAATAACTCAAAATTGCTCTAAATAAGCAGAAGCCATATATATCGCGTTTGGTAAATCTATTTGATAGTTGCTCTCAAAGTAATAAATTACTACAACGACCTTTTTGTTAGTATGTAATGCATTAATATAAAATTAAATATAATTAATTGAGGATAAAATTAGTTTTTTATTAAAATATAAGGTTAATTCGTCATTTTGTTTTTTGAGGAGCCAGAGCCAGCTTTGAAAAACTACTCTTGAGGGCTCTCAAAAGCACCCCTTGCTCTCAAAAGCCGGGAGCAAAAGCTCCTTAGCTTTTTGAGTTACCAAACGCAAAAAAATAACTTCTACATTTTGAAAATAGGAGCACTTGATCGAAAAGCTTTAGCAAAACCACCCTAAATAGTTGAGGGTGTTTTATTGGGCTTGAGTGCTTTCTCAATCCTTGAGTGAATTAAAATAAAAATCCTAGAGCAAGACCCAGAAAACAAAGAAAGAAAATATTGTCCAAAAAAATTAATAAAGAAAAAGGAGAAAGGAATGACCGAAAAAAAACTCTGAAGAAGTTAGAAAAAATATAAATCCTTATGAAACATGATATCAATTATATTTTCAAAAATATCAATTATAGTTTCATATATTTTTATTTATAAGTTTTTCTTATAATATACATTTATCAATTATAATATTTTTTATATTTTAATTTCATCATGATGACTCCCTTTTATATATATGTTAATTATTAATTAATTATTATTCATTTCCATTAAAGCTAAATTATTATTAGAATAAATATTCTCGTTATTTTGGTAAAATTGAAGCTGAAAATTTTGTTAGAAAATTTTCCATACATATATAAATAACTAGTATTAAATTCGTGCCATACACATGCTTTCTAGTATAATTTAACTTCGCAATTAAACATATTGATTTGTAAGAAATAATTTACTTCATTTAGTATAATGTTGTCGCTGGAGTTACATAATCAATATACCGAACTAATCTTTATAAACATATTGTTATTATAATTAAAACATATTAATTCACTTTACTTAATAATATAGTTGCAAATAATAATATTTAATCAAATGTCAAATTTACATAAAAAAAATACATTAAATATGTGTGTTGTGAAACCCCGTCTTCTTGCTATTTCCGTTTT